>PVJL010013468.1:0-32218 GCA_004026885.1 Lyroderma lyra
ACTTACAAGAGAAAACCCATTTATGAGATTTTCATTAGATTTTTCAACAGAAACTCTATAAGCCAAAAGAGAGTAGAATCAAATATTGAGCCTATTAAAAGAGAGAAATTACCAGCCCCAAATGATATATCCTGCAAAGTTATCTTTTAGATATGAAAAATGAATAAAGACCTTCTCATAAATACAGGATCTAAAGGAACGCTCCACCACAAGGCCTGAAATACAGGAAATACTGTAGGAGGCTATTTGACCTGAAACACACAAAAAAAATGATACAAAACTATGAGTAAGATTACTAACAGACAGACAAAAGCAGGAAATGGCAACCCCTACAAAGAATAAGGCACTACATTCTTAAACATAACAGAAAGGGTACAGAAGATAAAAGCACACAAAAATAGAAAGAGAGAAGGAGGAGGAGGAGGAGGAGGAGAAGGAGAAGCAGGAAGCAGGAAGAAGGAGAAAATTGGCTATTGCAACTCGGAAATTAACTCCCAGAATAAATAGGGATAATTTGTGACAACAGAAACAGAAAAGGTAATGGAGTAAATCTTAGACTTATTGGGGTGACATCTGTTAGCAAGAATTACATAGGTTCCAGGTGTACAATTCTCCAGTGCATTGCCAACTGGTTATATAATAAGTTCACCACCCAGTGTGAGTTCTCTTTCCATCACCCCATATATTTAGCTCTGCCTCTCTCCTCTCACACCATCTCCCCCTTCTCCCATCCCCTTGGAGTAAATATATTAATTTGCAAAGGAAAATGGACATAAGAATCATATTAAAAGAAAAGTACTACTGTTTATATGAAATTTGTTTTTAATGAACTTAATGGTAACAATTCAAAAAATATTCAGAACTGAAACACATTTCTCACATTGACATTTACTTGGTACTGTCCACAGGTTTCTGAAGTCCACCCAGAACAACCCTGTGGCCCCAGAACCAGTGCTAGGTATCAACAAATGTCCATTGTGGCTCACTGGCTGTCCCCTTTGCATCAGATGAACTTTGGTGAATTTCTTTCAGAATTTTGAGCCCTTTCTTTAGTAGGAGGTCATGCTTTATTTGAGCTGTTTTTTTAAAAATACTCAAGGTGCATAAGGGTTGCAATAACCCAGCGAAAGAAATCAAAACAAAAAAATCGGTCACTGCTTTTAACTTTGGCTTTTTAATTGGATTGTTTACTGAGAATCTGAACAAAATCTTTGCTTGGTTACATGAGAGAACACCCTGGAACTCCAAAACAGAAAGAACACTTGTTTCCTCAACCTAAATATCTAATAGGGTGACAATAGTTGTTCAGACACTCAAATACAAAGTGTTGGGTCCACCAGGTGTCCAGTGAAGTAATGCAGCTGATTCCAGAGAAGCTTGTGAGAACTGTGAGGGGGAAGATCAGGGTGCTGTAGAACGCATTCACCCTAAGGGAGAGAAACCTGTGCCTTTGACAGCATTGTGGTTCTGGTGGCATCCAGTAAGCTCTCAATGGCTCTTGCTTGGGTATTCTTAGGTGAATAATACTGTGGAATGGCCTGAGGAAGATTTTATTTCAGGCCCTAAAGCAATTTTATAGGGATATTCACAACATTTGGCTCTTTGGGGGATTTGCACATAAAGTTTGGTTTCCCCAAGAAATTTGTTCAAACTCTACAGATTTCAAATTTAACATGGGAAGTCATGTTTCTGAGTCAGACAAGCCCCATGACAAGTAGTTTACCATTAATATGAAGATGCTGAATTGAGAATCCTTCGATACTTCTAAACTCATATTTGCATGCACAATTTTTAAAAGCCAACTATAAAATTGGACAAAATTAATGGAAATCATGTATAATTGGTTTCACAAAGCTTTGAAAACAGGATTTAAGTAAATGAATCAACCTATAATGATTTTTAGGTGTCTACCCAATTCTATGAGGTATTAAAAATGGTTGTCTGTACTATAAACGGAGAAAGGTCATTTGGAACTTGACTTGTCAAGGATAGACAGAAATTGTACATTCCTCCAAAACAAAATTTGCATGTAACTGCTGTTTCTGTCTCTCTGTGTATGTCTATATATGTATGTTGTAAATGTGAGATAATTTTCTACCTCTGGATGGTATTATTAAAGTTAATTTAAAGGCATGTACTTGTAAGAATTGAATATTCTAAAATGCTCAGAATTAAAGGAACCCTCACACTGCTGGTGTGAATGCAGACTGGTAAAAGTGTTATAAATGACAATATGCAGGTTCCTCATAAAACTAAGAATAGAGTTACCATATGACCTGGCAATACCTGTTCTGGGTATATACCAAAAGTTTTTGAAAACCCAAGTCCACAAAAATATATGTACCCCAATGTTCATCACAGCACTATTCGTGGTGGCCAAGTCATGAAAATAGACAATATGTTCTCCGATAGACAGGTGGGTAAATAAGTTGTGATACATTTACACAATGGAATACTGCTCAGCCATAGAAAAGATGAGATAGAGCCATTTATGACAACATGGATGAATCTTGAGATCATCATGCTAAATGAAATAAGACAGATAGAATACATCAACAATTATATGATTCCATTCATATGTGGAACATAAAATTGAAAGCAACAAAGAAACAAAAACTCATGCACACAGTCAATAGTGGTTACCTGAGGGTAAGTGGGGAGGGTGTGGGGGAGAAGGGACAGGGACTCAAATGTATGCTCTTGGAAGAGAACTGACTCTGAGTAATGAACACATAATGCAACGTATAGATGATGTATTATAAAATTGTACACTTGGAACCTATGTAATTTTTACTAACCAATGTCACCCCAATAAATTTAAAAATAAAATAAAATCCTCAGAAATACAGAAATGAGCTCAAATGTTTTTCAAGTTTTCATGATCTAAAATTAATCCTTAGTAAACAGAAGCTAGAGTAAGTGTGTTGGTTTAAGTAAAACAGACACATCTTTATTTTGTCTGGTTTTTACAAAAGTTAAGTCCATGTTAATAATTGACAATCATGTATATAAAAATGTTTCTAAAGGTTATAAAATGTGTAAGCTATGGAATTCTAATTGACTACTTCTTAGTTTTCATTAGACTTTGAGCCTTTAGGGGTTAAAATCTTAAGATGTGTAAGAATAACTTTGTGGTGTTCCAGAAGGCCCTATGGAACACCACAGATGGCTTAAAACTGCATGGGAAGCATTGTTAAACAAGTGAGGAAAACTTCTACAGTTTATTGTATAGGTAAACAATGTTTGTGAATTAAATGAGTCAGAGTTATGAGAAACTCAAGATGGCCACTTGGTTTTCCTGGCTCCCTGGAAACATCTCTTTCCCCCCTGGTTTTTCCATTCCTTTATGCATCGCAGTGCATTTAAGCTTGGCTTACATTAGACAAAGGAACCTGTGAACTGACATAATTGAAAAGAAACATCTTACAATATTGCCAAGCTAAAGAAGATGTACAAGATAACTGTTAATACTTTTTTATGGCTTGTGTAAGTGTTATAGTATTCATAGATGCCAAATACAGAAAAATAAAACAAAAAGCAAAGCTTTGATTATGTTAACTCACAGGATAGTAATGATTCAGAGTGTTTTTTTACAATGAAGGCTGTAAGACTTGACTGCCTTCTCTTTACCTGCCCTTCCCTTTTTGGAAAAATTTGGTCTCAACTCACATCCCATTATTATGGTACTGCCCAATCCTCAGTGGTCAACAAAACAACATCAATACTGAGATGTTTTAGGAATGAGCCTTCCTACTGTTGTTAGACCATTGTGTCTGACCTAAAGTTTGGTAATTGATGCATCCTTCAGATTGAGTTATGATGACAAAGGGAAAATTGAGAATAAAAAAATTTAATGTCGGCAGACAAGATGTACCATTTTAAATGGAAAAGAAAACAATGGTGCCATTTAAAATGATATGTACAGTCAGCCTACTGACACCTTGAATTTAGCCTAGTGAGACTAGACTGACCATATATAACGTTTGAAATGGAAAAGTATGATTGTTTTTTGTCCTGTTTAGAATGGTATATATGAGGGGGTTTGGCAATATGGTGACCAGAGAGGGAATTTCTGAAACCTCTCTTGGGAAACACAATTGAATGGCTAGGAAACACTGAGTGGCTAAGTAAACACAGTCTTGGCTAAGAAATTCATGCATCACAAGAAAACACTTGAATATCTAAGAAAGCAAGGCTTGTGGGGGAAGAGGGAGAGAGCAGAGCAGAGTGGAATCTCTTGGCTGTGGATTGCAACCTGACTGGGACTGAGCAATGTGATCCTGGGTGGGTGGAGAGCTGATTGGCAACAGGAGTGGAGGTGAGTGCGGGTGAAACCACATAAGACTATGGGTGGCTGAGGACCTGTGAGACCATGGTCAAGTTAGATCAAGAAACAGAGCATTAAGACCCCAGCCAGAGCCCCCCACCATGAGTGACTCTGAGTCTGAACAAAGCATCTGAACTGCCCTAGGTGAAAATAGGACTCCACCTGCAGCCTATAGCCAGTCAGCTCTGGGCAACTTTCAAACTTAGAGTGGCTGCCGTGGAAATGCTGAAGCATGGTCCTGGGTGAATGGCAGGCTCAGATTAAGAGAGAAACGCTGAGCTATGCAATGTTACCATCTACCAAAATTATTCAAAATGAATTTTTAAAAAAGCTTTACATAAGACCCTAAACAATAAACTATATAAAAGTAAACAGTGGTAATAAGCTTATAGACCTCAGGTTCAAGGAGGACTTCATGAACCTGACCTCAAAGGCAAAGGAAGTAAAAACAAAAATAAATGGATGGGATTAGATCAAACTAAAATCTTCTTCACAGCAAAGAAACCATCAACAAAGCAAAAAGACAGCCAGCCAAATGGAAGAAAATATTTGCAAACAATGCATCTGATGAGTCTAATATCAAAAATATATAAAAAATTTGTATGACTCAACAACAAACAAACAAACAACTTAATAAAAAAGTGAACAGGGGACCTGAATAGACACTTCACCTAGGTAGACATACAAATGGCCAACAGATAAATGTAAAATGTTCAACTTCACCAGTTATTAGGGAAATGCACATCAAAACCACAGTTGAGATACCAGCTCACACATGTTAGAATGGCTATTATCAACAAGACAAGGAATAACAAGTGCTGGAGAGGATGTGGAGAAAAGGGAACTCTTGCACACTACAGGTGGAAATGTATATTGGGTTCAGGGAAGGTAAGACGGTGACTGGAGAGAGGTCCCTAAGGCCTCTCCCAGAAAGCACAATTGAACGGTCGCCCAGGAGACAAGAAAGAGAACCCTGAGTGACAAAACAGCAGCTGAGAAATCCACGAATCACAAGTAAACACCTGAAGGTTGGAGAGAAGGGAGTGAGTGGGAAAGAGAGAAGGGAGCAGAGATGGACTGCAACAGGACACGATCGCTGCTGACTATCTGAGAGCAGCACAGTGCATGGGAATGGGGAGGCCTGGAGGAAAAGCCCTGGGGGAGCTGGGCTTTGAAGCAGACAGAATTTGGGAGCCAGCCTCTGGAACTGTTGAGTGGTAGAAGGGCTGAACGAGGACTCTGAACTGCAGTGATGACACCCCAGCTCTAGGCCCCCTGGAGACCCACACTGCAGCCATATGGCTCCTACACAGGGCTACATTCCTGTTCCCGGCCCATTGCAAAGGCAACGCAATTGTCTCAGATCAGGCCCACAGCTTTGGACTTATGGTGTGGGCACTTGCTGGCGTGCCCCAGCATGCTAAAAGCAGTGTGAGCCCGTAGATGGCTAGATACTGAATCAGTGCTGTGAAGAAAGAAAGGTGGATTTGATAGCATTCGCCTGAGCCAGCAGAAACAAGCCTTGGCCCAGCTTCCCTAACAAAGGGCAGAAGGCAGAGCTGCCCTGGGAGTGCCTTCTGTTGGCCTCTCCCTGGGATAGATGTGCATAGCCTTTAAACGGAGCAGTCGATCAGAAACAAGAAATAAATAGTGCGCTTCTCTCCCAAAACTTGAACCCCAGTGCTGTCTAGTGTCTGTCCTACAGAAAGACATGACAAAAGTAATAATCTGGACTCCTGGGCAATACTACTGAACATAAAGCCCTCATGTCAAAGAGGAAGAACCCAGCAGACAGGATGAATTCCTTAAAAACACAAACCCCTCAGAAAGAACCTGAAAGTATTCAGAAGACAGCTTCTTAGACCTAGAAGTTTCTGAACTAAGTGACAGAGAATTTAAACTAGCCATTCTAGAGGCTCTGAGAGAAATGAAAACATACAGACAGAACACCATGGCTGAGATGAGCAAAATAAAAAAGGACATGAACGACATAAAAAAGGAACTCCGTGAACAAAAGGAACAATTTAACAAAGAAATTCAAAACATAAGGAAGATCAAGATGGAAATGTGAGAAATAAATAATACGATAAAAGAAGTAAGAAATGAAATAACTTCCATAGGAAACAGAGCCAACCAGATGGAGAAAAGAATTAGGGATATCGAAGATCAGAATATGGAAACAGCTCAGAAAGAGGAAGAGAGGGAATATAGAACCAAAAGTATTGAAAGAACTCTGCAAGTACTATCCAACCACATGAGACAAACAACATCAGAATAATAGGAATAGAAGAAGGGCAGAGCAGTCTACAGAGAGCATACTCAAACAAGTAGTAGATGATGAGAACTTTCCAAACCTACAGAAAGATCTGGAAACCCAAGTTCAAGAAGAAAACAGGTCCCCTAGATACCTGGACCCTAACAGATCTTCTCCAAGACACATGGTACTAAAGACAAAGAGACAATTCTCAAGGCAGCCAGGGAAAAAAGAACTATAACCTTTAGAGGAAAACCCATCAGGCTGGCATCAGATTTCTCAGGAGAAACTCTGCAAGCCAGGAAAGAGTGGAATTCAATATTCAAAAATTTAAAAGAGAGAAACTTCCAGCCAAGAATAAATTACCCAGCAAAATTATCTTTCAGATATGAAGGTGGAATAAAGACCTTCTCAGACACACAGAAACTGAGGGAATTCGTTAGCACAAGGCTAGCACTTCAAGAAATATGGAAGGAGGCTCTGTGACCTGAAACAAAACATAAAGAAAAATGGAACCAAGTTGGGGCAACAAGAAAGAAACAAAAATAAAACAAAAACAAAGAAATAAGTAATGGCCACAGGAAATCCACACATATTGATCATCACTCTAAATGTTAATGGACTGAAATCACCAATAAAAAGACACAGAGTAGCAGACTGGATTTAAAAACCTAATAAAGCAATACTACATAAAAAAATAAGGCTGGTGGCTTTACATTCCCTGACTTCAATTTATATTACAAAGCATCAATAGTCAAAACAGCTTGGTACTGGCCAAAAAACAGAAATATAGACCAATGGAACTGAAAACCCAGAAATAAACCCACAAATTTATGGACAAATAATTTTCGATAAAGGAGTAAATACAATGAGGAAAAGACAGCCTCTTCAGTAGGTGGTGCTGGGAAAAGTGGGAAAACATATGCTAAAGAATGAACTTGAGCTGTGAACTCTCTCCAGATACAAAAATTAACTCAAAATGGATTAAAGAGATTCATATTAGACCTGCAACAATAAACTGTATAGAAGAAAACATCAGCACTAAACTTATAGACCTAGGGCTCCAGAAAGAACCTTACCTCAAAGGCAAGGGAAGTAAAAGCAAAAATAAATGAATGGGACTATATTAAACTAAAAAGCTTCTGCACAGCAAAAGAAACCATCAACAAGGCAAAGAAACAGCCAATTGAATGGGAGAAAATATTTGCAAATAACACTTCAGATAATGGTCTAATATCTAAAATATATAAAGAACTAATAAGACTTAACAACAAAAAAACAAACAACTCAATTGAAAAGTGGGCAGAAGAACTAAACAGACACTTCTCCCATGAAGACATACAAATGGCCAGCAGATATATGAAAAAATGTTCATCCTCATTAGCTATGCGGGAAATGCAAATCAAAACCACAGTGAGATACCACCTCACCCTGTGAGAATGGCTATTATAAACAAGACAAGGAATAACAAGTGCTGGACAGGATGTGGAGAAAAAGGAACTCTGGTACACTGCTGGTGGGAGTGCAAACTGGTACAACCACTGTGGAAGGCAGTGTGGAGGTTCCTCAGAAAATTGGGAATGAAGTTACCATATGATCCAGCAATTGCCCTTCTGGGGATCTACCCAAAAAATTGAAAACCTTTGTCCGGAAAGACTTATGTACCCCACTGTTCATCACAGTGCTGTTCACAGTGGCCAAAACATGGAAACAACCAAAGGTCCCTGCGACAGATGACTGGATAAAGAAGCTGTGGTACATATACAAAATGGAATATTACTCAGCTATAACAAAAGATGAAATATTGCCATTTGCAACAAAATGGATGGACCAGGAGATCATTATGTTTAGTGAAATAAGCCAGACAGAAAGAACAAAGAACTGCATGACATCACTTATATGTGGAATATAAAAACTGTAAGCAACAAAGAAAAAAGAAATGAACAAACAAACAAATAACCCATGGACACAATCAATAGTTTAATGTTATTTGAGGACAAGTGTGATAGGGAGGGGAGAAAGGGGAGGGGGTAGGAGAGGAGGAAGGAGAAGCTAGATATGGAAAGAGAAGTGACAATAGGTGGTGAAATTACTATAGAACATGCTGACAATGCACTGTGGAATTGTATGCCTGAAACCTATGTAAATCTTGCTAACTGATGTCACCCCAAAAAGTTTATCAGTTAAAATGAATTTTAAAAAAAGGAAATGTAAATTGGTACAACCGCTATGGAGGACAATGTGAGGTTCTTCAGAAAACTGGGAAGGAGTTTTCATATGACCTGGCAATCTTCCTTTATGGTATCTACCTTCAAAATTTGAATACCTTAACCCCAAAAATTTATGTATGCCAATGTTCATTGCAGCACTGTTCACAGTGGCCAAGACACAGAAGAAACCAAACTTCCCTTCAATTGATGATAAGATAAAGAAGTTGTGGTATATATATACAATGGAATATTACTCAGCTATAAGAAAAGATGAAATATTACCATTAGTAAGAAAATGGTTGAACCTCGAGAACATCACGTTAAGTGAAATAAGCCAGACAGAAAAAAACCAAGAACCACATGACTTCACTCATATGTGGAATATAAAGCTGAAAGCAATCAAGAAAATAAAAACTCATGGACACACTCAATAGCTTAGTGGTTGCCTATGGATAATACAGGAGAGAGTGAGAGAAGAGGGAAGGAGGGATAGGGAGCCAAATGTTTGGTGATGGAAGAGAACTGACACTGGGTGGTGAACATAATGCAACACACAGACAATATACTGTAGAATTGTACACCTGTAATTCTTGTTAACCACTGTAACCCCAATAAGTCTAACAATAAACAAATTAATTAACTAATTAATTAATTAATTAAAATAAAATGGTACATCTGATCAGTCTAATTCCATAGAAAGTAACCTCACAGTGTTGTCTAGTCATTAATTCTTAACTTGGCAGGTCATGGTGAGTAGTTATGCCCTAGGCATATATTTAAAAAACTTATCTTTGCTGTAAGCAATTTCTGTCCATTGTTTCTGTGCATCTAGGTTAACACACCTTTGAAATACCCACTTCCATTTCCCTTTTTTGCATGCATGACCACCCTCTCAGACTCCTTCATCTAAAAAATGACCACCCTCAAGAAAGCATTATCCATAGAGCGTACAACACCAAGGCTAAACCCTAATGTAAACTATAGAGCTTGAGTAATTATAATGTGTCAATGGAAATCCATCCATTATAAAACTGTGCCATTCTGGTGAGTGATGTTGATAATGGGGGAGATTGTGCATGTGTGGGAGCAAGGAATGTATGAGGAATCTTTTTACCACCTTTTCAATTTTATTATGCATCCAAAGCTGCTCTAAAATAGAAAGTCTTAAAACATAAAACAAAATTATATTAGTAGTAATGAATTGTGAAACCAAAAGAAGTTTGTGTAAAAAATCTATAAAAAAGGACAATTCTGGTTACCTTATGTTAAAAGAGAGGCCAGATCATCTTTCCATGCTCTCTAGAGCAAATGATGATACTAAATCATTATCATATGATGAGGCAATCATAAAGAATTCACCTAAACATGAAGGGGAAATGTAGTTTAAATGTGGTGTGTCAGGAAGTTAATTTTTAAATTATCTTATTTTTCTGAATAATATAATATTACTGGTATTTTTCTCACATTTTTGAATTTTCAAAGTAATTTTCATCTATCATGTCTTTTAAATATAATGTATTTTACAACTCAAAAATTAAAGTGCTCCCAAGCTGATCACTTGCCAGAAGCAAAGACAAAACTGATTTCTAGGAACCCACACTCAATGTAATCTTCTCTTTTTTTTTCTAATATAGGCAGTGCTTGCTTTGCAAGATTTTACCACACCCAAATTCAGTTACAATGATTTATTTATATAACACCAATCCCCCAATATCATGGCTTAAATTTCAGTTGCCACATTATATTAAATGTTAGTAACTGAATAAAGTACATACTTTACTCCTAGCTTTTTGGTCTATGAATTACTGTGGAAATAATAAATGTACTATCAATAACCAATGACATTAGTGACCAATTACATCCCTTCATTTAAAGTTTGACAGCGACTGTTACTCTGTTATATGCACAAACAGTAAAATGTGTGGGTTGTGTTTTCTCTTTGTATTTTGATAATAAATCCATATGAGAGATGAAAATATAAAAAAAAGTGACAATGGCACAAGTAAGGTTTGAGTTGAATACAATTGAAGTGATAGAAGTACTTGACTTGAGAATATTGATAGTGCAACTGTTAAATAAATTATAGATGTGGACCTAGCAGTGGTTCTCAACCTTCCTAATGCTGCAACCCTTTAATACAGTTCCAAGGGGACGTGACCCACAGGTTGAGAACCGCTCAGAGGAACCTTCTGAAGACAAACTTATTAACATATGAGTAGAAAACTGGTTGTGATGAAAAGGATGTAGGTGTCCCAAGGAAGTAACACTGGCAAAAAAAAACTTTACATTTAAGAAGTTTTCAGAGATATTCTGAGAACTCAAAGTGTAAAATGTTGGAAGCTGATACAAACTTAGAAAGAAATATGAAAATTCACCAACTCATAAAAAGATACTCTATATTTTTATGTAATATGATAAGAAGAAGGCAAGCACTGCTCAAACTGCTCTTGGTAACTTTTCACAAAGATGTAATCAGTTTAATTGTGGGTGTTTCTATTGTTTTAAGTGACAATGTGCTAAATAAATATTAGTTTTACTCTTCTTTTATATCCTGATATGTTTATTACTGACCATAAGAAGGTTTGGATGTTTTAATAAAAATATTTTAAAGATGACAGAATGATCATAATTTTTCTCATTGATTATTAAGGTTCTTTTTCATAGTGTCATTCTGCATGTTCAACTTTTACAGTCCCATACTATTATGCAATGCAAAGAGTTATTTTATATTGTAAGATTAGAGTCAGAATTTTAAAACACAAATTTATTTAACATCCATAATATCTTTTTATTGACATCACATTTTTCTTAAAAAAATCTCTTATCCTTTGGCATAGATTTTACTAAAATATGACAAACTACTGCTAAACACACCAATTTAAACAATATTTTTGAATATGAAAGAATATTTTGAGAAGTATACATTTGGCTTTTCTAGAATCTATAATTTTATTAATATCTTGAAAATTCTTAAAGAAGTATGGCAGATTAGAATCTCTATTCCCATGATGGTATTAGATCAAATTCATCAATGGTTTTTACTTTCTATTCAACAATGGTTTTTACTTCATATTTATTTACATAGTCAATGTTTTGTTGAGACTAAAAAGTAATATAGTAATGTACTGCATAACTTTTTGGTCAACAATAAATTACACATACAATGGTGGTCTGATAAAATTATAGTGGAGCTGAAAAACTCCTTTTGTGTAGTGACATTGTAGCTGTCATAATATTATAACACAAAGGTTTCAAAATTTAATAAGGTTCTGGTTGAGATGGCAAACAACTTGAACCTGGGTGTGCATAAGGATGACATTGAAAACCTAGAGGTGTTCCTGAGGAATTGATTAATGAGGAGTTGTTGGAACCAAAACAAAAACACATAGCTGAAGAAGAAGCAGGAGAAAAAGAAACTGTAGGAGAATAAAAATAAGAAACCCTGAGAAAATTCACAGTGAAGTGTTTGGCAGAAGTATTTGCAGACCACAAAAAGCTGCTTAAAAGTTCAAAAACATGGACCCTAACTCAAAACAGTTTTCTTTAGTAGACAACAATGTTAATGGTGCATTATCTCCTTATGAGAAAATCTATGATAAAAAAAGAAACAAACTAAGCAAATCACCATTTCTGTAAACAGTGACACCTCCTCTAGAAGAACCTCAGGCAGCTTCTTCAGGAGGTACTCCAGAAGACAGATGGCATTATTGTTGTTATTATTATTATTATTATAAGAAATGACAGTTCTATGTGTGTTATTGCCCCTGAAGTCCTACCAATGGAAAAAGATGTGAAATTGAAAGACAGTAATACTGATAATCCTAACTTTGGTTAGGCACAGGCTAATTTATGTATATGGGTCTTAGTTTGTAACAAAAGAAGTTCAAAAAGTAAAGGAATAATAATAAAATTTAGAAATAAAAGCAAACCAAAACAAACAAGCAAGCAAACAAAACTCAGACACACACAATGATAGGGTAAGTCAATAGTGTAAATAATGATGGTAAAAGAGGTCAAATATATGGTGATGGAAGGAGACTAGACTTTTGGTGGTAAACACACAATGTAATATACAGAAGATGTATTACAGAATTGTACAAACCAATGTTACCCCTATAAATTTAATTATTGAAAAAACTCTCCTGTGTTTCTTAGACATCTCAGAATTGCAAGGTCCATTGGTTTTATATCTGGATCCAACACATGCAGGAACTACAGACAAAATTAATTATGAACAAAGGAGTTCCCAGAGTCAGGTCTGGGGAAGTTTTTGCTTAATTTTGCATGGTATACAGTTGCTCAGTAAAAGATAAGCCTGCACACACCTGTGAAATTTAACAAGTCACTTTTGTATACTAACAGCATTTTTTCAGTAACCTCTCTGTGGACCTGGCTTAAAGTCCTCTCATTAAAAAAAAATGATTATAGAATAAGGATATAATAAAATATTCTGTCAGAAGAAGTGAAAGAGAACTGACTCTGGGGGATGAACACATAATGCAAAGTATGGAGGATGTAATGTAGAATTGTACACCTGGAACCTATGTAATTTTTACCAATCGATGTCAATAAAAAGTTAAAAAATACACATTTCTACCACAAAAAATTACTCTGTACGGCTATACAATGTGTTCTGTTTTCCACTTTTATTTTTAAAAAGTCAAGTTTTTAAAATTTAAAATATTTATAGGGAGTTCCCTGGTGGTGTAGTGGCTTAAGGCTTTGGCGCTGGCGCTGTGTCAACCCTGTGGCCTGGGTTCAATTCCCAGCCAGGAAATTACCCACATACAAGAAAAAATAAATAAATAAAATAAATAAAAATAAAAAATAAAATATTTATAGAGTAAAAGAGTTACAATAAGCTAAGGTTAATTTATTATTGAAGTAACAAAAATGTTTTTTATATATATAATGTAGACTAAATATATGCTGTTTATAAAGTCTACAGTAGAGTAGGCCTTCATATTCACTCACCACTCATTCACTGACTCACCCAGAGAAACTTTCAGTCCTGCAAGCTTCATTCATGGTAAGTGCCCTATATAGGTGTATCATATTTTTTCTTATATAGTGTATTTTACTTACATTTTCTATGTTTAGATAGACAAACACCATTGTGTTACAATTGCCTACAGTATTCAGTACAGTAACGTGCTGTATAGGTTTATAACTTAGGAGCAATATGCTATACCATACAGCCAAAGTGTGTGGTAGGCTGTACCATCTAGGTGTGTGTAAGTGCAGCACTCACTGATGTTTGCACATTGACAAAATCACCTAACAATTTATTTCTCAGAACATATCCTCATCATTAAGTGCCACATGGTCATTTTATAATATTTTTTAGAAAACCTAAGATAGACTTTTTCTGTATTTTATACTGCCAAAATTTTAAAAACAATGTGCACAGATCAAAGAAGATAGATAGAATGACAGAAAATTTTTAACAATTTTCAGATACTGTCAATTATAACTCCCAAACACGGTGGCACAGTCATGTGTCTGACTCTTTAAATCACTTTTGTCTATGTTCAGCGTTTGTCAGTTGTCTTTGAATGATTTATATCATTCTTTTCTAGTCAGTTCATGTGCTGAAAAAATTTTTCAACATACACAAAGTGTTTTATTTGAAAATACAGAAATGTAATAATTTTCTATTTTACCCAGTTTGTATCTGATCTGAGGCTACATCATCAAACCTTTGTGAAAAACATTTAGCATGTCTTATTTTATTTAAAATTATTGAATTAATCACCTCCATAACTTAATTGCTTAGTTTTGTACTTCATCCCCTAAATACTGTTATATTAGTTATTGCTAACATAAGTCTTCTCTGCATAAGTGTTCTGCCATAATGTTGGCATGATTTTCTGTAATATTTGCCAAATGAAGAAAATGTTAATACATTTTTTGGATGGTTCTCTAAGTGTTTCACTATACTCTAGCAAAAACAGAATTACCTATATCATGTGTTCATTTACAACACATCAATATTTTCATATGTTATGGTCCACAGCATGCATAGTTATATCACTTAATCATCTTACATTTTTGAATATTGTATTTAAGTATTTTAAGAAGTTTTTAGTTTTGTTATTAACATGATAATTCTGCTAATATTTCATTTATTCTCATTTATCAGATAATGTTTTTAATCTCTAAATAATTTCTAGTATAGATTAAATAATAATAATTATACATGAGTTTTTAAAGCAACCAGAATCTAGTTAATTGTTACCAACTAAAAACTTTGTGAAAAAGAAGTCACATTAGGTGGTAAACTTATAATACAACAAGTTGACAATGCACTGTAGAATCGTATGCCTGAAACCTATGTAATCCTTGCTAACAGATGTCACCCCAATAAGTCTAAGAATAAAAATAAATTAAAAAAAACAACTTTGTGTGCAATGAATATTTTGAAAATCTACTATTCTTGAACTATTTATTGAAGTATAATGAGCATTTAAGAAAGAATTCAATTATAATTCTAATATTCATTAAGATATCACCAAAGAACACACCTACGTTATGCAATTCAGGTCAAAAAGTAGAATATCACTAGTACCTCAGAAGACTCCTTATGTCACTCCCAAAATTACTTCATAGTGTTGGAAACAAAGCTCCGGTGTCGCAAATAAGTACTCGGAGATTTAAATATCTCGGCAAGGCAATTTTTATTTCTGCAGAAGGGTGCATAGATGCAGACCCAGACAAAAGCTGCAAGCACCCCTAGTGGAGAGTCACACACCTTTTTATACCTAACACAAGCTTAATTAAATCTGTGTCTTGCCCTGTTGGCTAGGGCTTCAGACCTTACACTCTTAACCTCACCTGATTGACTATTTTCTATTTTTATGACATTTCATAAAATGTGAGGGAAAGGAGACAAAGGCATTCCAGGGCAGGCCATGTGATCTTTGTGTAAACAGAATGAGTTGAGGGGAGAGGATAGGGGTCTGCTCTAAGGTGGATTCCTACGGTGGCTTTCCAAGGAGGAAATTTATGCCCTTATTTGGGAGAAAATACTTACATTCCTACAATAGCTCAATTCTAAACATAGCCACTATAATAAATTCTAACACCATAATTACTCTTTCTATTTCTATGTAATAGTTTCCCTTGTCCCTAACAAATATCCTTGAGTGTTTTCTTGTATGATGACAAATTACTAAGTTATTAAATCATTTTATACATTTGAAATTAATATAACATTGTGTGTCAACACTAATTGAAAAATAAATTTTAAAAAATTAAAAATAGAGAGGAGCAACAAAATGGTAGTGTGAAAGGGACCCTTGAAAAACTTTTCTGGAGATTAAAAATGAATAAAACATCTCTAATTTCAGAGATTAAAATAATATGAAACTGAATTACAGTCTTTGCAAAGGTTATACCTTTTTTGCTTATACCTAGGATGCAGCCCTCTGAGATCACAATAAAAATGCAAGTTCCAATGATATCTTTGAAGATTTCTGAGTCTGTTGAAAGATTTTCTGAGCTTCTCAGTCTCTTTAGCTGCTTCTTCTGGAATCAGCAGATACCCCTAGAAGGAAAGCTGCCCCAAATACAGAGCTCGCCTCTGTGTACTTGTCTTCTCTAAGATATTGACCCAGTAATTTATCTCTTCTTCGTTGGTTCTTTAATGTTGAGGCTTATATTATTTTCTATTTTTCTTTTTTTTTAATTTTCTTTGACAAGAGATTTGGTCTCAATTAGGTAGTCTACCATTTCCAGGAGCAGAGGCCTTATGTTTTTTATAATCACTTATGAATAAAATATGTTATTTTTCAGATTTTGAAAACACAATTTATGTCTCAGAAATCTAGAAAATAACAGAGCTACCATAGGCAAAATGAGACTACGTAGTAGAAGGTGATTCCTGAGTCTGTGTGCAAACCACATGTATTCAAGGTTAGTTACTTCATAGGGCTTCGTCTGGACCATGAAGCCTGCTCCAAATTATATAGAAGAGGAACCAAATTTGGGGCATTTCATCTAGGCTCTATACCTACTGTAGACCACAAGTCAAGGTAAAAACTAGCACAAATTGTGTGGTTGCTTAATATTTTCTAAAAATCCATATCTGAATTTTCTTAACCAGATCTTTGCCACATTTTTCCTGCTGAGGCACCATATTGGAACACCAATTCTTACAGAATCTCATGTACATTTTCTTAGATTTGGTTTGGCCTTGCATCCTGTGTTTTCAATACTGACACTGGTTTTGAGAACTGTGCACTTATTTAAGGTAAAGAAAGTAATCTCTTCTTCCATAAGAACACACTCTCACTCTAGCAGAGGCTGTAGTCAGTACCAATATGTCCTCTTCAAGAAAACTTTTGTTACAATTTATAAAGCTTCCATGGTTTTTAAGTTACATCTCTTCCTTGCATTCAATATAGATTATGTTACCTTTTCTACCTTGGATTTATCTCAGTAAAATTAGTTATGAAATACTTCACTCTACCATTTTCCCAGAAGTTCACTCTGATTTCTAACATTGTTTTTTACCTAATAACATTTTCAAAATGGCTGGTTTCATTTTCTAACTTGTCTCTGATATCATATAGATTAAAATAATCATATATAGATAAGATGGGTGTCCTTGTCAAAAATATGATTTAACCTTAGAAAAAATAAATAATTCATATAAGTCAATACAATGAGAAAAGTAAAAAGCTATGGGTAAGCATTTCATGAACAAGAATCATTAAACTTTAATTTGTATTAGCTAAAATCATGGATTTATTTAAATTAGGTTGGCTGCAAAAGACAGAAAATTCAAATGAATAATACCTTAAAATAATGGAGCTATATTATTCATAGTTATATTTTTCTCTCATAAAAAGCTGAAAATAGACTTTTTGGGCTTGTGATGCCATTTTACTACATTAGGGATCTGACTCCCAGTTTTCTCTTTTGTTTTGTATTGACTGTATTTATTTATTTATTTATTTTTGTATTTTTGTTTTGCTTTATTTTGTTTGATTTTGGTCTTTACATGCCTAATCCTTATTCTAAATGTTATTCTGGACCCTAAAGTGGTCACAGAGGCACTTTTATCAAACACATCTTTTAAGCAAAAATGAGAAGAAAGGAAGAAACTGAGCACACCCTCTTCCCACTGTTTTGGATCCATTTGCAGAAGTTGTACACTTTGTTGGTCAGACTGCAATCACATAACCATAACCAGCTCTGCATTTAACAGATAATATGAAACTGTTGCACATGAGGTGTGTATTAGAGTACACAATCTAAAAAGTCACAGCTGCTAAAAAATACTTTAAATTGTTGAACATAAACAATATTCGTGGTGACTTATTCTATTCATTCCTCTAGATTATGTAAAATCTAGCATTGAGTTTGCCACAACATCAGAGAGATGCACACATGGACCAGATCCTGCTGTATTGTGTGCAATTACATTTTCCATTTTTTTTTCTTCAGGCTGACATAATCATGTTATCTGAAGAGACATAACAAACAGGCCTGAGAACTTTATAAAATTTACTAAAAGAATTTTATTGAGAATACTCTATTCTGCCCGTTTCATCTCTATAAAAAGTGATTAGAGAAGTTTCCTGTGGCTATAGGACAAAAAATAGCTATACTTCTCCTGAACAATTTATTTGTCTGTAACTTCTTGACTATTTAAATATGTAATTGACCCTATCTTAATCATGTTATATGATTAAGCATATTTACTATCCATGAATAGTCCATGTGTATGATATCATGACACTTAGTTTTTAATTTACTTCATTCATGTCTTTATCTTATTTTACTGACCATATATTCCTTTGAATTTTAGTCATATATTACTATTGATATAATTTTAATATTACGTACATGCTCTTGTAAGTAATTTTCAATTATTTTTAGAGTTGACAAGTTACTGTGAATATAAGCACATGTTTGTAAACTGCTTGATGATTTGGGAGCCTTAACACTTCTGATTTTTGTGTAATAACAGGCATGCTGAAAGTTCATTTTAAGGACTACTGCCACTCAGAGACAAAATATAGGAATTTATCCCAATTTGTAGACTTTCATGATTACAAAAACCCTGACATTTATGAGAAGATGATTTCAGTGTTGCAGATGTTTTAATTCTGTCCTTAGAAATACAAGTATTTAATACAACATTATGTATTTATGTTTCTTCCCTGAGAAGGTACTACTTATGGGGCTTCCCATTATTCCAAACCAGTCTCTATTCTATAGAGCTTCCCCAAACATTCTTCAATGTTTGTTGTGTTGTTGTGTTTTGCCTTTGTAATCTTTTTATTATTAATATTAAATATATTGGTATGACATTGTTTAGTAAAATTACATAGTTTCCAGGTGTGCAACTCTCCATCATCTATGTGTTGCACTGTGTACCCACCGCCCAGAGTCAGTTCTTCTTTCATTACCATATATTTGACTCCCCCTCCCTCCCACCCCCCCTTTCCCCCTTACCCTATAGTAACCACTAAAGTATTGTAAATGTCCATGATTTTATGAGGGTCGTGTTTTGGGTTTTTTGTTTGTTTGTTTGTTTGTTTTTGTGTATTTGTCTTGTTCTTCATTGCTTTCAATTTTATACCCTACATGTGAGTGAAGTTACATGGTTCTTGACTTTTTTGGTCTGATTTATTGTACTTAGCATGATGATCTCAAGGACCACGTCCATGTTGTTGCAAATGGTATTTCATTTTTTCTTAAGGTTGAGTAATATTCCATTTTGTACAATGTACCACATCTTGTTTGAGATTTTTCTTGTTTCTTGAGATAAGCCCATAATGATATAAATTTACCTTTCTAGTACTACTTTAGCTGAATCCCAATAATTTTGATATTGTGTTTTTATTCTCATTTCTTTTATGTATTTTTTATCTTTTCTTTTATTTCTCCTTTGACCCAATCATTTTTAAACAGTATGTTGTTTAATATCCATGCATATGAGGTTTTTTTTTCTACTTTCTTTCTGCAGTTGATCTCTAACTTCAAAGCTTTCTGGTCAGAGAATACACTTGTTATTATTTCAATCTTCTTGAACGTGCTGAGGCTAGTTTTGTGTCCCAGCATATGGTCTATCCTTAAGAATGTTGCATATACACCAGAAAACAATGTATAGTATTGTGTTGTAGAATAAATTATCCTCTAAATGTCAATTATGTCCAATTGCTGTAGTGTATTATTTAAAGCTGATATTTTCTTATTGACATTTTGGCGGAATGATCTGTCTATGGCTGTCAATAGGGTGTTTATGTTTCCTACGATAATTGTATTGATATCAGTTCCTCCCTTTACTTATGTTAGAAGTTGCTTTGTAAATTTTGGTGCTTCCTGATTGAGGATATATATATTAACAAATGTCATGTCTTCTTGTTACAGTAATACCTTAACCATTACAAAATATCCATTTTTGTCTCTTATTACCTTTTTTATCCTGAATTCTGTTTCATCAGATATAAGTATAGCTCCACCTGCTTTTCTCTGGATGCCATTTGCTTGGAATATTGTTTTTCACCCTTCACTTTTAGACTGTATTTGTCCTTGTAGCTGAGATGTGTCTCTTGGAGGACCATAGGGTTCAGTTTTGTTTTTTCATCCAACCTGCTACTCTGTGCTTTTTTATTGGTGGGTTCAGTCTATTTACATTTAGGGTGACGATTGCTATATGAAGATTTTCTCTAAACATTTTACCTTATTTTTCCTAGTAGCTCAATGTTTTCATTGCTTTTTTACTTTTTTCTTTCTTTCTGTTATTTTAGTGTGGTGGTGTTCTATGATTTTTACTCTTTTCTTTTTTTATGTTGTGTGTCTCAGTTCTGAAGTTTTTTTAATTGTAACCATTAAGTTTATATAAAATAAAATTCCATCTTAACAGTAGTCTTTTTGCTTAAACACATCTTTTGTCATTTCTCTTTGAAAATTTAGACCTTTACTTTCTCACCTTTTAAGTTTTTGCTATCACAAATTATTCCTATTTATTTTTACTTTTTGTTCCAGATCAAATAGACTTTTTCTGTATTTCCTGTAATACAGGCCTTTTGCTAGAGAATTTCCTTAGTTTCTGTATATCTGGAGAGGTCTATATTCTTCCTTCATATCTAAAGGATAACTTTACTAGATAATTTGTCCTTGCCTGGTAGATTTCTCTTTCAATAGTTTGAATATTTTATTTCATTGCCTACTGGCTTGTAGAGTTTCTGCTGAGAAGTCTAATAATAATCTGATGGGCTTTTCTTTATAGGTTATAGTCTCCTTTTCCTTGGCTATCTTGACAATTATTTCTTTGTCATTTATTTTTTACACCTTTAATATAATGTGCCTTGGTTAAGGCCTATTGCAATAAAGGTAATTAGGTGTTCTGTGTGCTTCCTGAATTCAAGGATCCAACTTTTTCCACAGATTTTAGAAGTTCTTGTCAATTATTTGTTTGAATAAACTCTATGCCCTTTTTATTTTCTTCTCATTCTTGTAAACCCATTATTTTTATGTTATCTTTTTTTGACAGAGTCAGATAGTTCTTTTAGAGTTCTTTCATTTTTTTAAAATTCTCATTTCTCTTTCTTTTTCCAAGTGTCATTTCCACATTTCTGTCTCTGATATAGCTAAATTTTTCCTCCCTCTGGTCAGTTCTGCTTCCTATAGTAGCTATTTTATTTTCCGTCTGTTTTATTGCATTATTCATCTCCAGAATTTTTATTTGGTTCTTCTTCAAATTTTCAATCATTTTGTTAAAATGTTTTTTTGGTGTTGTTGTTCACAGATACACTTTTTGAGTTTTTTAAGCTGCCTAAGTATTCTTGCATCTCATTGAGTTCTTTTCAGAATGGCAATATTAAATTCTGTGTAATTTCAACCACATATTTATACATCTGTAAGTTCCTTTTCTGGAGATTTTTTATTTTCTTTCTGAGCAGCTTTGTTCCATTTAATATTTCTAGTTGTTGGTCCATTTCTCTTCCTGGGCATCTATCTACAAGAGTGAATTTTGTCCCAGGTAGATATGAAGAGATATTGCTTCCCAGTAGCTATGTCTGAAGTGTTTTGTTTACTCTGTTGGGCTGCAGTGGTTTGTTTTCTCTTGATTCTTCAGTCTTCTCACAATGAAAGATATCCTGGAGGTGGGCTTCTTCTCTTTGACTCAGTCACATTAGACTCTGTGCCACCCCATGGGAGAATGTGGTGGGTGATGGGGCTCTGTGCCTGTGAAATCCTAGTGCAGGCAGAAGCCTCCATGCTTGTGTTTCTCAGCTTCCTTCAACTCCCCTGCTGATTTCAGCTGTTAAAGATGGGGTCAGGGTTGTTAGGTGAGGCCTGTGTTTGTTTGTTGTACCAGACAATGTAAATTTTCAGACTACAGCTGACTAGCCTTTATAGCTCCTTTCACGTAAGCACTGGGTGGAGGAGGGGAAGGCAAGCTCTGAAGGGTGGGGAAAGGAGGCCAGGCTCTGTGTCTATGATTTCTGCCAAGCAGTAAGTGCAGTGCAGGCTACATCGTCTGTATGCCTTGAGTTTGCCACCATGAGTACTGGGTTCATATACATTATAAGCTGATTCCTCTGTCAGAAATGTATGAAACCAGAGAAGGTGCACACACCATTATCTACATTTTTTTTCTCTCCTGGCCCATGTTTTATGCACGCTATGCTTCAGTCTTTCTGTTAGGACTGCACTGAGCACTGGGCCTGTGTTCTGCACCTGCTGCCATCTCAATTCCTAACTTTCTGAGAATTGTGTTGTGCTCCAGCCCATGTTTCTCAGCCCCTGCCTCACTTTTTCTCTTTCCCAGGCTGAAGACTACACCCCATAACTCCATCTTTGCATTTCCCCCTCTCTGCTCCCCTGCTTGCCCCTTTTTCTTCAAACTTTAGGTGTTTCCTTGCAATGAGTGAGTCTCTCAGCTATTGCTATATGTTACTTAGGGATTTCTTTGTTTAATTATAGTTATTCACTTTGTTGTAATTTCTAGGAGAGGTTTAAGGAATCTCCTCTCATGCCCTCATCTTAATGAGGTCTCCCAAATCAATTCTTATAACCCTTTCACAGTCATTCATGGACACATACAGAATGGCACAAAATTTGACTCAGCCACCACACGTGCTCCCAGCTGAGGTAGAACAAGGTGACTCCCTGCTTTCTTGTTTGGGTTCTCACACTGCAAACAAGTGTTGCTTTCAGGCCTATTTAGTGCCACATTTCCCATAGTTTTTGTGCTCTTTGTTGGTGATTTCCATGCTTAACCCTTTTGGTGTGGCTGTCAACTAAAGTTGACTGTGCGGCTGGATTTAGAATGTTACTAAAATTGACATCTAGAAGTCTAGTGCTGCAGCCATGCTTACACATCCATAGAAGTCAACAATACTAATTACTTCAATCGTATTCACTTGGGGCAGCATGTAGCATTATGTTTAGGCTTTACCTATTGTGGTAAATCAAGTACCAGGTGCAAGTCTGCTTTTTATTTTAGACATGCAGAACACTTGGCAGATCATCAACTAATCTTCTTCCTAATCAGCTGACTGAATGGCATTTTCCAGTGGCATATTCTGACAAGTCTTACAAACCTCATTGTGAGATGTGTAGTAACTAGAGCAAAATATGAGAGACATCAGTGTACCACATACTGTAAACAGTGTAATGTACCAATGCATGCAACTGATTTCTTTGAGCACTACCGTGCACTGCAACAGTATAAGTTGTAACCCAAAAATAGTGTTGGGAATTATTTTTTCCAGTATTTACAATATTAAGCATGTTATATTTAAAAACACAGTTTTCTGAAAGTTTTATTTGTTATTTAGTTGTTTTAGGTTCATTTATAGGGTAATTAATAAGAAACTAACATAAACTGCAACTATAATTGATCCTTGTGAAATTCATGTTTTGGCCAAAATTTGCACAAAATATTCAGCACTGGGATGAGAGAAAAATTTTTTTTCATCTTCAAAGCATTAAAATAACCTTGAAGCGTAGTGCTGAGGAGCCGTTTAGTGCTACTAGGCACAAGATGGTGGCATTCCTTCGAAAGGAAACACGTGTGTAGATAAACTGGTCAGGTAGGAGTTCAGTTAATAAATTAACAATGCAATATATCCAGAAAAAGAAAGTAAGAGAACTTTGTTGGTCTGTATGTGGAGCTGCTGAGAAAATGGTAACATTATATCTATAGTGCTATGATGAAGCTATGATAAAGATGTAAAAGGAGCTAGATTTCTGAATTCATGATATGATGACCATTTGGTTTCTTTCTTTCTTTCTCTTTTAAAACATAGTGGATAACACAGCTATGTGGCTAAAAGTAAAAAAATCTTTACAATTACATCACCCAGGATCAGTAAAATGTTAAAAACTTCTTGGCTGGTATTTTATTATAAAGATAAAAATATAGTACATAATAAATAAATTATTTATAATTATATGTACATTTAAAAATGTGTCTTTAGACAGAAATACATTTAAAGAGGCTATTCATCAAATCACAAAAATGTTTTGAGCAGAGACTCACAGGAACCTATTCTGTATTTCCTCTAGGAGGCATATAATTGTGCTCAGCATTCACTAACTCAGTGTTTGCAGTGTCTTTAAAAACAACAGCCATAAATAGAGAGAATGTACTGTATGTATTCTTGCTTTGATCTCAGTCTCACAATCCTGACTATCAACAAGCTTGCTCTCTTCTTTTGACCAACTCCTTTTTGTTTCAGTGACACATTTGCACTGCTACCTCTCAGGCATTACTTATATCAGTGCTTTTCACATTTTAATGCATCTACTAATCACCTCATGGTTGTACTAAAATGGAATCATAATTCAGTAAGAAGGTGTGATTCAAGGTTCTAGATTTGCTGCCTGTTCCTGAACTGCACTAAATAACTAGGGCTACATTCTGCCTGCCTCTTTTTTGTTCAAAACACTTGCCTCAGTTTTACACCAATAGGTCTTTACTGTTAAATCATAAAATGGTCAGTGGCAAAATTGTGTTTTTCCTCAGGGGTACAAAGAAGTCACTAAGAAACTAGTAAAGTGAAGATATTTCCCAAAAAAAGCATGAAAAGTCTCAATTATCACAAGCATGTCAAGAAAGTAAAGAATAAGAAGAGATTATACATTTTTTTATTAACTCAACACAGGTTTTTATTGAGAACATAACACACACTGTCACTGATATGAATATTAAAAAGGCATGGACTTTGATTTCACAAAACTTAAAATTTATAAGGGGAAATGGGTCCTATATTGCTACAACAATCCATAGGAAATGAGAAGAAGATTTAGGAAAGTACACTGAAAATGCAATGGGAGTTTAGACACTGCTTCCACTTATGAATCACAGAATACCCATAAAATAAAGTGACATCTAAGATGAACCAGAGATACATTATGTTTCAATAAGTAATGATTGCTAGGACCTCATGTTATCCAGCATTAAAATAAGTTTTAAAATCTTAAAAGCCAGGTCAGAAAACAAATCCTGTGAAATTACATTTGACATATATTAACAACTGATCATTAAGCATAAGTAAACAACAAAGACAAAGTTTATGCAAAGGGAATTGAAAGGATTTCTTCACCCTGCTGTGTTTAGATATGTCCTGAGCCCCTGGGCTGCTAGAATCTCATTCCAAAGGAAAAAGAGTATGAGGAAGTTCACGGTGTGTCCTAATAAAAACAGATATGAAAGTTATATGAGATGGAGGTTATAACTAAAAAGTAAAAGAAAGGGGCACTGGGAAGAGAGGAACTTAGGAGAGAGAGAAAAAAGAGATGGGAAGACAAGTAGGCAGTGGATAAAAGAGCAGAAAAAATGGATACAAAGAGCTTACCAGAATTTCCTAAGCCAGCATGCAAGACCTGTCAGAAGCACCAGGGGCACCATCACTGCCAAGATGATCAAGCCAATGGAGTTGTGATGTTCTTTAGCTTTGGGTAAACACAAGAATGTCATGTAAAATCCACTGCATTTGCTGTGTTTCCCTGGTCTTACTTTTCTCATTTCAGTGTCTGCATCACCAAGCTCCTTCTTAGAAATTTCTGCTCTCTTCCCTCTTCAAAGATGAATTCTATATTAGCTCTCAACATCCTCCTACATTTGCATGTCTCTCTTTTTCAACTCTTCTATTTCTTGAATTAATTATTTTTATTTATTTTGGATCTAAAGTCTATAAAGCTCAGATCTTTCATTGGCTACCTTGCTCTACTTGAGTACCATCTATTCAAATTCCCAGTGTGGGCCCCAGTTTTTTCTTACCCAAGTAGAGGATGATATCATGGCCTTCTAGACTGCTATGTTTCACCCGACAATACAGACCAGAGGTCTCAATGGCTTCAAGATCCAAGAAAATCTGAAGATACCATGTCCCATCAGCATTGGGCAAGATGTCACTTTGCTGAGTGCCTTGCAGTACCTGCTCACCTTGCATCCACATAGCCCATATCTGCTTTGGATGGAAGCCAGAGATATGACAAACCAGCATCTGATGGCCATGACCAAAATTGGGGCCAGTGGATAGCCAGGCCTCTGGCTTTACTGCAGAGGACAGGAAAGATTTTCAAATTAGAACTCTAGTACAAGCATGGAGGTTCATATCTTGGTATGAGTTTAGACAAACACATATTTCTCACTCTGGGAATCCATAACCCATTATCCCTCTCCCTCTTGGCTCCTTCTTATCATAAATTTGAAGGATATGGTGGGAAGGTATAACTTTTGAATAGAAAAATTTGAATGGACTGTGTGAGACTAACCTTGTCTCTGGAGAGCTGCCTTCCCTGCATTACGTAGACCCAAGAGAAAACGTGGGCAAGTTTTACTGAAGTGCCAGTGTATTCGATTTTTGAAGACATGGAGCTGATTGTATAGTCCACACACCTGCTGGGCTCTAGTACCACCATTTGGAGATGGCAACCATGAATTGTTCTGGAAGCTCATGAGGTCAGATCCTTGATAGGCAAACTGCAAAAAGGCTACCCTGTCTTCCCCAGAGTGCAACTCACAGCCTCCTGCCATCTGTACCACAAATGGATCTGGGGAAGAGGGGTTGTGAATTAGAGGTAAAAGGGAGTACAAAATGTGAAATTTGAGTAGAAGCAGAAGAAGAAAGTAGAAGAGAGACATTTGGGGGATTTGAGGTAATAGAACAAAATTTGGTTTGATCAGAGATTCAGAAAAAGGAGAATTAATGGTAGGTGAAGGTTAAGAAAAATGTCATGAAGAAGGGGGAAAATTGTTTGAACAAACTGGCATAAATGATTAAGGCAAATGAATAAGGAAAATAATTAATTCAAGAAATAAAAGAGTTGAAAATGAGACACCTGCCCATGTAGGACAATGTTGAGGGTTCAATGAAGGTTTCATCTCTGAAGAGGGATAAGTGAAGAAATAGAAATAGTGTGAGAGAGTTGTAATTATAATAATCAAGTGTGAATAGAATGCAATAGGTTACAATGAATGTATAGACAGGGATTGCTGAAGAAGGATAATGGAAATAAGAAACTGATTGAGATATACACAACCCATGTTATCTAACCTCCCAATTTTGGGAATTGAACTTACATTCCATCTTCCATTGTTTGGCATGGTTGTGAAATATATGAAGCAAATCAAAGTGGCTTCCATGTAATAATCTTTCCAGTTCCATCATCTCCTGGTTGCTGAAGTTGCTCTTGGACCAAGGCCACCGGAAAATGATATGGCCAGTCTTGCTCTCCCAGCCATGAGTCTGCAACTCACCCAACCAGCCAGAGCCCCAATTTTCTGTCCAGGAATGGTTGTAAAAAGATGAGACATAGTTGATTTGGAAGGAAATGTGCTCATGGAAGGCTACTGCAATAGAACAAATGGAATGAGAAGAAAAAAATAGACATTGGGAAGGAGAGAAAATGGAGAAAGAAAGGTGCCCAAGAAAGAAAACTCAGTATCTGGAGGCAATGGAATCCATAGTTAATGTTGCCTGCTACAGCACCCCATGCTTTATATACAACCTTCAGAACAGCACAGGGAGCTGGAGTCAGGGATATTCAGAAGAGAATTACACTGACAGTCTCATTCTTCAGGTATTTGCTGAGGAAACCACACCACACACACACACACACACACACACACACTCACACACACCACACACACGTGCATGTGCACACACCCAAGTGGACAATTTCCAGAGTTCTTACCATCTTTATTGTTGCCACCTGGAAGGAGAACTACTAGCAATGGAAGTTGCAGAAACAGCATTTCATTTACAGGTGTTCTTTCTTTCTGTCAGAAAATTTTGTCTTTGATTTGTTTTTAAAAAATCCTACCCCACAATACATTTATTCTCACTTCCTTCTGCTATCAACAGACAAACCTCCCCTTTAGTCACTGTCTGCAACATCAAAAATGAGCTCCTTCCCTAAACCCTGGACTGCTAACTCATACTCTCACTTCCCCTCTAGTTCTGACCCTTTTCTCTGGCTTTTAACATTTCCCCTTGTCACCAGTCTCCATTCTGTTCTCTTTTCCTATTTCAGTCTTATGGAATAAGTCTCTGTGACATTGAAAAGTCTCTTTACTTCTGGGGACATGTTGTTCTTTATTATACAATAAAAGCATAAAATGAAATGGCTTCTCAATTTTTTACCCAATGTTCTCATGCCCTTGCTTTTTTCTGTCTTCTCATTGGTTGTTTCCTTTGCTTCATCAAATCCCCTCTGATTGTTCTGTGTAACAGTATAAACTACCACAAAATCTCCATTATTCTTAGGAAAGAACCAAGAGCCATCACAAAGATCACAGGAACATTGAAACTCCCTCTGTTTGACTTCATTGATATATCATCTCCCTCAAAAGTCACTAAACACCTGCCTAGATTCAAGCATCTTTTTACACTCATGAATGTACAGCAGTCAACAATATAATCACTTTTTCAAAAAAAAAACACACAAACCAAGAACTATAAATCTTAGCATGCTTAGTTTCATTATCACATACAGACTCTAGACAAAAACAAGCCTTCTAGAAACAATATTTTATAACATGATAACTTTTAACTAATATTTCCCACACAGAATCTTGACTTCAGTAGTTGATTTGGGGTGTTAGACCTATATGTCCCTGTTGTACTAGATCCCCAGCATCTAACAGAGTGCCTGGCAAGTGTCAGGTGTTCAATGAATATTATTAGATGATGACATAATTTGGTTCAGGTATCCAATTATCTTTTTTTAAATTATGCACATCTTTAACGTAACTATATTTTAAGATATCAGAGATCATTACTTGTATCCCTATTTGGTGAAATGAGAATCTTATACAGTTTTTTAGGACAAAAATATAAGCTAACAAACATGAAGTTTACACAGAGGCTTGTGGTATAAATCCTCTATTAGCTATAAGTAAAAAAATAATAATTTGTGGGAAGTAAGGCAATAACTATTCTGGAATTATTTATCCAATATTTCTTGCTTATTTGTCCTAATCATATGTTTCATGCTTGTCTTATCATGAGCTTATTTTTGCTGGACATGCTGACCTTCCTCTTATGTGCTGCTTATAATTATTTGAAAGCTCTTACATACAGAAAATGCAAAAAATATATAAACATTTTAAGAAAGGAAAAAACTGTATTAAAATTGTAATACTCAATATACACAGATAACAAAAGATGAATACAAGTCACATTTGACATCTGCAATTACTGCTCAAAGTGGTTACCATCAGTGTCCTGACACTTCTGATTACAGTGAACTAACACTTGAGCAATGTTGACCAAAATGTCCATTTGTGTCACTGTGCATGCAATTTCAATTTCTTCCCAAAGTACCACCAGTGTAGCTGATTTTCTATGGTACACCAGACCCTTTAAGGTTCCCATAGGTAGAAGTCAAGGGGTATTATGTCAGGAGAACATGGGAGAGACTAAAAAAATATTCTTGAATTTCTTGTGCTCCTTGAATGACAACTGCACTTCCACCATTTTCTTTTACTGTCCCACCTGTTGCGTGGTGATGCTAGCTTTCATTTGATTAATGCCAACTTTTGAGCAAACATCATACTACACATTGCTACCATAATTCAATTCAACTTTGAAAAGTAATACATAGATAACATCTCTTAAAATGTGTTTAAATTATTTTGGTACCTCTGGTATTTGTGTTTCTTTGTATCATCTAGATAGATGTGCTTGGGCTATTTATTTCTGGTGTACAAGAAAACAGAAATTATGTAAAGCTATCTTAAGGAAAAAACTACTTGGGGGAAAGTTCAGATTATGTTAACCTAAAATTAAACAGCAAAAATGAGAGGTGATAGGTATTTATTTGGTATTAAAGAATTGCAATTTGTAGAACACAGATTCAGGCAGAAACCTAGATATTGTCCTAAATACAGGGTGCGGGCAAGGAGATGACATGAGAAGAGAGATAATTACATAAATAAAAGAAAGACATTCCTATTGGTTCTAACAATCTGACAAGCCGAATTACTTTTTAGCTATTGTTGGGGTTCAGAAAAGTCTTCCTAAAAATGTGCCACTTTAGCATTTGAATTATTTTGAGCCGAAAACAATCAAGACCCTGCAAGTTTATGAGAAACTTTTATCTCATTCTTAATAAATTTAACTCAGGGGTCTTGCTCATAATGAGTTGTTAGAAATAACTTTTCTTTTTTTTGCATTTTGGTATGTGGGTAGCTCCCTGACTGGGAATCGAACCTAGGCCGCAGCACTAACAGTGCCAGCGCTGAAGGCTTAAGCCACTACATCGACAGGGAACTCCCTAGAAATAACATTTTTTAACCTATCTATATGGCAGGATAAACTACTAATTATTGAAGGTCCCTTATCTTCCTGCAATGACCCTTTGAAACCCAAAGGTACCTTACCTAATTCTTAGCTCAGAATGCCATACAACATTAGGTGGTGAACTTATTATACAACAAGTTGACAATGCACTGTAGAATTATATGCCTGAAACCTATGTAATCCTTGCTAACAGATGTCACCCCAATAAGTCTAACAATAAAAATGAATTAAAAAAAAAAAAAAAAAAGAATGCCATACATACCTCATTTTAACTGTGAACAAAAAAAAAATCTGACAAGTTCAGTGACAGAAAGTAACATCAGAGGGTGACTTGATCATGAATTCCTAGCTGAGCAGGTAATGGTTAATAGTAACACTGCAGACTTGTAACTTCTTTGGTAAAAGATTATTTTTGCCTTAAGCAAGTCCTGTCCATTGTGCATCTATGTTAACACACCTTTGACATGTCAGACGTAATTTTTTTTTCCAGATTCCTCTAAAGCAAAGGAAACTTGTCACCACCCTCAAGAGACTACATAATCTTGTTATTAATATTAATAACTATCCTGCCACATTTTCATATGATCTTCCTTAAGTTCCCTCCTTAGTTCCAAATTTATAAGAATTCCAAAACTCTCATTCTCTGGAGCATTTGAGATCTTGTTGTCCAGCATCTTATCAGTTTGGCTCAAATAAACTTACAGAAATTTTCTACAGGTTTGGGCATTCTTACATCAACATAACTTCTGGTCTTTGAACCTCATATAGGTCTCTGAATCTCTAATGTAGGTCAGAGATTCCTATGTGTATATATTTCCTAATTTTAGTTATTTTCTCTTGTTAATCTGACTCATGTTGATATAATTATTAGACCAGTGGAAAGAACCTAGAAGAGTAGAAGAAAGTTTCTTTCTCCCATACACTATACATTCATGGTCTGTCTTCAGAAAGAGAGTTGTGGATGAAAAAAGGGGTGCTATGGAAAGTTACCTCACAAATTATCTGATAATAAATTCCCAATTGGGTAAGTCATGGTAGAGAGTCATATCCCAGGCATAGAACTTCTTTAATAAAATGTTTACTTTTGCTTTAAATAAGCCTGTCCATTTTTTTCACACATACAGGTTAACACATTTTTTAAATTACCTGTAACCACCCTCAAGAAAGCACAAAATTTGGCTAACTATCCTGTAATCTAATCTTCACTTTGCTTTTTTTCCCAGCTCCATGTAATCTTTATTACATTTCCTTCCTAATTTCAAATGATAAAAGATGATGCAAAACTGTCATTCTTTGGACCATTTGAGATCTTGCTCCATGGTATATGGGCATATGTCATAAGTTTGGCTCAAAGAAACTCTTATAAAAATTATCTGCAAGTTTAAACATTTCTTACAATGACAGAATCTAGTAATTAGTCCTTATGGTCAGAATGTCTGCTTTTCTGTTAGCTTTGTAAATGGCTGTTTGGAAGACAATTTTTATTTGGCCAGTCTAAAGATTTGGCCCATTTCAAACATGCCAAAATTTCAAGGAACAATATGTGAAAGGCAGTGTCTTTGGTATGGCCCCTCTGGCTCTATTTTAAAATGATTCCACTATTTTTAAATGGTTCCACTTAGACAACTTTTCACAATTAAAGCATAGATAG
>PVJL010013469.1:0-32185 GCA_004026885.1 Lyroderma lyra
GCTATTGATTGGTCTATTTAGATTATCCAGTTCTTCTTGGTTCAGTCTTGGTAGGCTGTAAGTTTCTAGAAACTTGTCCATTTCTTCTAGATTGTTAAATTTTGTGGCATAAAGTCCTTCATAATATTTTCTTATAATCCTTTGTATTTCTGTGGTATCAGTGGTAATTTCTCCCCTTTCATTTCTAATTTTGGATATTGTGTCCTTTCCTTTCGTCCTTTGATTAGTCTCGCCAGGGGTTTGTCACTTTTGTTGACTTTCTCAAAGAACCAGCTCTTCGTAATATTAATTTTTTCTATTGTCTTTCTGTTCTGTAATTGGTTTAGCTCTGCTTTAATTTTTATTATTTCTTTCCTTCTGCTGACTTTGGGTTTTGTCTGCTCTTCTTTTTCGAGTTCTTTAAGATGGGATGCTAAGATGTTTGCTTGTGATTTTTCTTGTTTCTTTTTATTATGGTTTCTATGGGCGTGAGCCAGCCAGGGTAAATGAGTTTAGGATTGGCTAGTTTGAATAACTTTGCTCTGGGGTATAAGGGCCATCTCTAGTTTTCTAGTTTTTGCCCTGGAGTGATTAGGGCAGGGGGTAGTAGTGGCCCAGAGCTTGATAGGGTGTGGGCTTTGGATTGCTTGTTTGCATATTGAAAGGCACATTCCCAGGCAACTCAGGGAGGCTCGTTGTCTCTGGAGTCAGCAAGGCCCCAAATGTCAAAGGCATGATTAAATAAATGTTTTCTGTTTCCACCTTGCTCTCCTGCTTGATCTCTACCTGGACCACCTATGGGTGATGGTGACCCATAGTTAGTCTGACCCCAGCCAGGAAGGAGAGATGAAGCACACAAAAGCTCTTGATGATCCTTCTCCAAACTAAAAGGTTGTGAGTGCTCTCTGAGTGTGATGGATTCCCACAGCCGATTTCTTTGCTCGGGGACGAGGGAGCCATCATGAGTTTTCTGGGTACCTAAGACTGAATTCCGGTGAGGTAGACCTTGCCTTGCCTGGCTGGTCCTTTTCAACTTGTAACCCTCAGCCCCTTTGACTACAGTCTTCCTCCAGTTTTGTTTTGCTGAGTTGGGGTAGGCTTGCCCCTGGCAGAAGGTCTTGGGTAAATATCCCCTTTTGCAAGTGACCCTGTCTGGCTCTTTTCTCCAGGTTGCCCCATTGACCGAGGAAAGAGTGTGCACCGGTGCCCAGCCATTGGTGGAGGGCACTGTATTCCCAATGCAGCCCTCCTCTCTTCCTGCTCTGCCGTGCCAGGCTGCTGTAACACCACCAGCTCAGATCACCCTTTGTGCTTGTGCCAAGCTCTCCATGTGGTTCCACTGAAGCTCCTTTCCCACTTGGTTTATGGTTGGGGTGATGCCTCCTCTCCTCCTCCCTCATGACAGGGTGACGGCCATGGAGGAAGCACAGTACACAGCAACAAAACCCAAAGAAATATTCTCTCCCTCTTCCTCTTCACATTCAGTCGTTTTACAGCTTGAGTTGGGTGATGAATTAAACTTTATAAAAACAGTTTTCAGCTCTGGCATGCCTTGTCTAGGGGGCCTTTGAAATTTGCCAGTATGTGGAACCTATTTTATTTATTTATTTATAGTCTTTGGGGAAAAACTGAATAAAACAAGCTGCATTCTAATCTTCTGTTAAAGTTAAAAATAAAAACCACAAATGAGAAAGAGGAAACACACATTGAATAGGATGAAATATGCTGAGATTCCAAAAGCTTTCAGAAGAAAATCACATTATCTAAAAAGTTAGTCAAACACTGATCTTTCATAATCAAATTACAGCAGCAGTGACACCTTATTGCCTCCGTAATTTAATGCCATTTCTGTGTTCACAGTCAGCTCAGATAGTCCTTCTGTATCAAAAGTATATAACCCAATGTTTTTATTGTTGTTTACTATAGTCAATGCAAGAGTTTGGTGCTAATTTTTAATATGATGGAATAAAATTATTGAAAATTATGTCCAGTGCTTATGTTTTAGTCCTTGGCAATATCAAATGATGAAATTAGGGTTTTCAAAACTTCTGTAAAGTTCAACTTACTTCACATAAATTTGACTGGCCGGTTATGCTTAAAAGGGATATTATTTTGACTCTGAATAATTTCTGTCAATCAAATGACTTCTTAAACATTTCAATTCAGAGCAAAATTTATAACTGATGAAGGTCTGAGAATAGTAGTTCCAATTGTATGAGGGTGTGTTTACTTTTTGTGGTATTATTCTTATTAATTATCCTAATTTGTTTTGACTACATTTTTTTAAAAACCTAGCTTAATTCTATGAGAATAATTACAGATACCAGTTAAATAAATATTGACTAGAAAATTCAGGCATTATGTCACATTGTTGTAAATTAGACTGTAAGGCAATCAGATAACGTTAAATTATAGACGATATGGGGTGCCAAAAATGTATACACATTTTAAGATTTATTATCTATGTATTAGTTTTCAAAGTTGAATTGAGTTATGGTAGCAATGTGTAGTATGTTAGTTCAAAAGATGGCATTAATCAAATGAATGTTAGCATCACCATGTGACAGGCAGGACAAAGAAAATGGTGGAAGCATGGTTGTTGTTCTAGGCTCACTAGACCCATTAAAATGGTATTTGAATGCCACCTGACTTAGCACCCCTTAAATTCCTCTGTGGGGAACCTTAAAGGATGTGGTGTTCCATAGAAAACCAACTACACTGGCAGTACTTCAGGAAGAAACTGAATTGGCATACACAGTGATACAAGTGGACACTTGGTCAATGTTGCTCAAGCAGCAATTTGATGTTATCAGAAGTGTCTGGACGCTGATGGTAACCACTTTGAGCACCTCTTGTAACTGCAGAAGTCAAACGTGACTTGTGTTCATTTTTTATCAGTATATTTGAGTATTACAATTTTAATACAGTTTTTTCCTTTCTTAAAATGTATGTGTGTGTGTGTGTGTGTATGTGTGTATGTATGTATATGTATGTATATGTATGTATATATGTATGTATTTGGCATCCTCTGTATGTATTAAATTAAGCAATATCTTTTGCATTCCAGGATGAATTTTTCAAACTTCAGTTGTTTTGCACACACCATTCCTGAGTTTCTTTTAGAGTTTAAATTCTGTAGAGAATTGGAGTCATTTTATTTTGTGAGCAAGGATCAAAAGCTGTTCAAGTTATCTATTGCTGCATAACAAATAACCCCCCAAACATAATGTCTCAAAATAATAACTCTCAAGTATTATTTCTCATGGTTTTTGTGGATCAGGAGTTTGGGAGTGGCTCGATTGAGTAGTTCTGGCTCCTAGTCCCTAGTGCAGTGCAGTCTGATGGTGACTAAGTGGGATCAGCAGTGTGCTGAAGCACCTGTGGGCTGGCTATGCAACTCTCTCTTCATGTGGTCTCTCCTCACGAGCAACTTGTGCTTCTTCATAGCATAGCAGCCTCAGACTTCTTACATGGTAGGTCAGGGCTTCAAAGGCTAATGTCTCGAGAGAAAGAAGGAAAGCCATAAGAAATTGTATTGCTTATAATGACTTTGCCTTGCAAGTCACCCTATGTCATTTCTGCTATATTTTATTCATTGAGACAGTCATCAAATCCCAACCAAGTTCAAAGGGAGAAGACATAGACTCTTATCTTTCTTTTCCACTTTATTTATTTATTTAATTTGACATTCGATATTATTTTATATTAATTTCAGGTGTACAGCATAGTGGTTATACATTTATATAATTTATGAAGTGATCCCTTTTAACTAATTTAGTACCCATCTGGCACTATACATACTTATTACCATTATTGAGTATATTCTCTATGCTTTACTTCACATCTCCATGACTATTTTGTAACTACCAATTTGTACTTCTTAATCCCTTCACCTTTCTCACTCCACCCCAACCTGCTTCCCATCTATCACCTCAATAAATCTAATACCCATCTGACCCCATACATAGTGATCATAATATCATTGACTATATTCCTTATGCTGTACCCTACATCCCCATGACTACTGTGTGACAACCTATTTGTACTTCCTAATCCCTTCCCCTTTTTCATTCACCACCCCCAACCCCAACCCCACTCCCATCTGGCAACTTTCAAAATGTTCTCTGTACCGTGAATGTTTCTGTCTTGTTCGTTGGTTTTATTCATTAAATTCCACATGTAAGCAAAACCAGATTGCATTTGTCTTTCTCTGTCTGGTACACTCCACTCAGCATGATACCCTCTAGGTCCATCCATGCTACCACAGATGGCAAGAACTCATTCTCCTCCATGGCTGAGCACTATTTCATTGCATATATGTACCATCTACTCTTTATTCATCTATCGACAGACACCCAGGCTGCCTCCACATCTTGGCCACTGTAAATAATGCTTTAATGGACATATGGATGCAAATGTCCCTTCAAGTAGCATTTTGGGTTTCTTCAGATAAATCCCTTGAAGTGAGGTTACTGGATCCTTCTTTGTCTCTTGTTACAGTCCTTTGTGTTAGAGTCTATTTTGTCTTGTATAAGTATTGCTACTTCAACTCTTTTTGTTGTGTTTTGCTTCCATTGTCATGAAATATCTCATCCTTTTATTTTAGTTTGTGTTTGCCTTTTGCTCTAAAAGTGAGTCTCTTGGAGGCAGCAGAGGTAAAGCTCTTGCTTTCTTATCTATTTAGCCACCCTATCTTCTGATTAGAGCATTCATTCCATTTACATTTAAAGTAATTGTTAATAGATATGTAGTTATTGGCATTTTATAATTCATATTTTTGAACTTCTTTTTTCTTTTTGTCTTGAAGAAGTCCCTCTAAGATTATTTGTAATACTGGTTTGGTAGTGATGAACTCCTTCAGCTATTTGTTGTTTTTGTTGTTGTTTGTTTGGTCTCAAAAGTTTTTTATCTGTCCTTTGATTCTAAATGATAGCTTTGCTGGGTAGAGTAATCTTTGTTGTAGGTCCTTGCTTTCATCACTTTGAATATTTTGTGCCAATCCCTTCTGGCCTGCAAAGTTTCTATTGAGAAATCAGCTAGCTAATAGTCTTATGGGAGCTCCCTTGTAGGTAACTAACTGCTTCTCTCTTGCTATTTTAAGATCCTCTTTTTGTGTTTATCTTTGGCATTTTAATTATGATGTGTCTTGGTGTGGGCCTTTTTGGGTTCATCTTATTTGGGATTCTCTGCACCTCCACCAGGTTAGGGAAGTTTTCAATCATTATTTCTTCAAGTGGGTTTTCAATTCCTTGCTATCTCCCTTTTTCTTCTGGTATCCTTATGATGCAAATGTTGGTACACTTAATGTTGTTCCAAAGATCCCTTAAACTATCTTTTTTCCATTTTGCTGTTCTGATTGGGTGTTTTCTGCTTCCTTATCTTCTAAATCACTAATTCAATCCTCTGCTTCCTGTAATCTACTGTTGATTTCTTCTAATATATTCTTCATTTCAGTTGTTGTATTCTTTATTTTTGACTGGTTTTTTATGTGTTCTTTATACAATTTTATGTTTTTTGTTTCTTTGTTAAAGTTCTCCCTGAGATTATTGAGCATCCTTATAACCAGTATTTGGAACTTTGTGTCTGGTAGATTGGTATTTCCATTATATTTCGTTCTTTTTCTGGTGTTCTGTTTTGTTCTGTTATTTGGGACATGTTTCTTTGTCTCCCTATTTTGGCTGTATCCCTGTGTTTGTTTCTGTGTATTAGGTAGGGCTGCTGTGCTTCCCAGTCTTAATAGAGTGGCCTTATATCTAGGTGTTCTATTGGACCCAGTACTGCAGTCTCCCTCATCACCAGAGCTGGGTGCTCTAGTTAAGTCCCTTTTGTGGGTTTTGTGTGCCTTCATATTGTAATGAGCCTTGGCTGCTGTTTCCACATCAAAGGGAGGGACTGACCCTTAGGCTGATTGACTGTGAGAACCAGCTGTGACTACAATAGAGGAGCTGTGGTACAAGAGCTGACCCTACAGGGCAGGGTTTGCTTTAGTGGGCTGTGATGACTGCCCAGGCTGCCATTTGGGCATATTATCCTTGGAGATGGCTCGGTAATTCTCTGGTTTGTGCTATCCCTGGAGCCTCTTGGGATGGGACCCTCTGCAGGTCAAGTTTAGATGCAGCCTTTGCCCTACCTGGGGCCACAGGGTATGAGCTACACAGCAATCTGCAGATGGCCACCACTCACAATGGGCTTGGAGGTGCCTTGAGAGGTCAAGAAACAAACTAAAGCCAGCTGTCACTAGTGCTAGGGGTGGAGCTGCTCAGCCAGAGGAACAGGACACACTGAAGCCACATGCTGCTTGTTTGGGTTTTGTGAACCTTTGAGAGATTTTAGGAAAGTCTGCAGCATGAGCTAAGACAGATTGTACAGAAAAGCCATTGGAAGTGGCTTGGAGTGCCTGAAAGTTGGTTGGGGTGGGGTCTTAGGGAATCACTAAAAAGCAGCAGTTGAAAGGTGATGGCCAGTTTGATGGAGACTCACATATGGCATCTCCTTGCCTCTGCATGCAAAGATGGGGAGGACTCAACAAAGAAACAATGGCTTCCGCCAGCTCCTTTATCTGGGAGAAAGCTGCCTCTTCAGCCCTCACCCTGAAGCTAGATGATTCAGTTCATCCCTGTATGTTCCTGATACCCTTTGAGCTGCTGCCAAGTGCTGGAGCTCAGAGCAAGTGAGTCTGTCACCGAATAAGTTCATGCATGGGCCCTTTAAGAAAACCATCTGGGACTGAAGCTGTCTTCTGTCTAACTCAGCCAGAAGTTATGGGGCCTTCTCTCCTCAGCAGTGGAACCCTAGGCTGGAGATCATGGTGTAGGGCTGGGAGCCCTTGCTCCTCCCAGGGAGAGGCGGAGAGCTCTGCAACACAGATATCCCTCCTGATTTTTAATGCTCACACACGTGGATGTGGGACCAGCCCATTCCATGTCTCTGACCCTCCTACCAGCCTTGAGGTGTCTTCTCCTGTATTTCCATAGTTGCAGGGCTTCGGTTCAGTTAAACTTCAGATGATTCTCAGTGATGGTTGTTTTGTAGTTTAGCTGTCATTGATGTTGTCTTAAGAGGAGGTGAGCACAACATTTACCTACTTTGCCACCATGACTGGAAATCGTCCAAAGACTCTGTCTCTTGAAAGGAGAGTGAAAAGTTCTCGAAGAGTATGTGGGTTCCAGAATGTTGTCCATTATTCGAAAATACAATATGCTACAGTTTGTTCTCTGGTTACAATAATCTGCATCCCAACTATAAGTAAAATACATTCATCCTCTCTCACAAAACCCCAAAAATATCATACATGAAGGTACCAGGAGTACCTTCAGGATCAAGTTATATAAATCAAGCACAGGTGCAGCTCAGGCCTCTCAAGTGCAATGCTTCACATACAGTTCCTTGAATAACATTCCTCTCAATCTAAAGTTTTGCAAACTAAGGAGACAGTTTATCTGGCCTCTACATGTGCAACCTACAGTAATGAGACAGCATAGGATAAATGCTCTAGATGTTCCCATTCAAAAAGGAGGAAAGCAGGACTCACACAGTAATTCTAAAAACCAGTCAGGCACTTGCGGCCAGGTTCTAGATTAGGGCTCATGCCTACTGCTCCAGGAATGATTCTCTATAGCTCCTGACTTTGCCCTCTGAGCTCTTAATTTCTCCCTTTGAGTAAAATGTAGCCCATGTTTGCAGCTGAGTACTTTCCTATTTCCTATTTGTAGAAGTTTACGGGTTCAAAAGTTTCTTTATATTATAATGTTTCTATTCTTTTCTGTTCCAATTGATATTGTTTATGCCAGTACAATTCTGCTAAAAACTTTGTGGTTTTTCTATAAATCATACTGTTAATCATTCAATAGAAAAATGACAAAAAATTTTTAAAAATCACAGAAACCATGCAAACTGCCTTTAAATGTATGAAAAGAAGCTTAACTTTGCCCAAAGTAAGAGGAATGCAAATTAAAGTTCACTGAGAGAACATGAGAGGGCTTCTAGATGGCTAGTAATTTTCTGTTTCTTCATCAGTGTGCCGAATACACAGGTATGTTCACTTTGTGAGAATTTACCATCTGTGCACTTAGGATAGGTACACTTTCTATATGTATGTTATTCTTAAATAAGAAGCTAAAAAGCAAACTATACCAAGATACTATATCTCATACCATATCAGACAGGCAAATGTTCCAATGTTAGACAATGCATTTTCTAGAGAAGCAAGTGGGGAAACAGTAGAAATGCTGGCTTATATACAAAACTGGTAAAAAACAAAAACCAAAACCCTATGGTGGGGCATTTTGTAATATTTAGAAAAATTTTATATGCATTTATTGTTTGACTCAGCAACCCCACTACTAGAAACCTATCCCAAAAATACACTGGCAAAATTATGAAATGACAATATGTATAAGGCTACTCATTGCCACATTATTTGAATTAGCAAGGGACTGTAAAAACAAACAAACTAACAAACCAACAAACAAAAAATTCAAATGTTGATCAGCAGAAGTCTGGTTGCTATTATTTTCACACAAAAGATTATTATGTAGATGTAAAAAGAATGAAAATGATCTAAATGATCTCTATATACTACATTGGAGTTATCACCCCTATATGTACATTATTCAAAAACATGAGCTATGGAACAGTGTTGAAAAAGAGGAGCAAGTGAAACAATGTATGAATTTACCCATAGTATCAAAAAGAAACAAATGAAGAATAAACAAAACTCACAAAAAATTATTACCAATGGGGAAGGAAGGCATAGGGCGGTAGAAACCAAGAAGAACCTTGCTTTATAATCTTTACTTCAGCAACATGAAAGGTTTTCCAAAATTCTTAAAAATTAAAAAGCATTTAAAATTGAATGCAAAAGGAAATACCTAACAGTATCTCAAGTTCATGAAGTTAGTCGGGGGTGAGTACAGTGGCCTTGAAGTGTGTCATGCTAATTGGGATACTTCTGAGAGTAAAAAGGGGGTAGTGTTAAAAATTATTCTGGACAACAGGTATAAACTGGACTGACCTAGGTCAATAGGAACCCACGAGTATACTACGTTGGATATTATTCAGGAATCACTCTTAATTGTTAGAGGTAGTAATATCAATTATGGGTGCATATTGAAGTTTTATTGGTGACATGATATGTGTGGGATTTGCTTGCAAATTTTGCTTCTCAAACTTGTGCATGCATCAGAACCACCTAGAGAATACGTTAAAACCCAGGATACTGAGTCTTACCTCCAGGTATTCTGATTCAGTTAGTCTGGAGTCCAACTGAGACTTTGCATTTCCGAAAAGGCTCCTGATGATGCGGATAGTGCTGGGTTTTAGACCAAGCTTTGATCAACACTATTTTAAAACACTTCACCTTGGCTGCTCATGACTAGTTTGTGTATGATACTGTGTATATGTCACCTTTTAAAAAATATAAATACATCAATCTATCTTTGCTGCCTCTGAGTGTGTGTGTGTGTGTGTGTGTGTGTGTGTGTGTGTAAGTAGGGGATAGCTGCAATGAGATTGGCAATATATTGATTATTGTTGATGTTGGGTGATAAGTACATGAAGTTATGTTATTATTCTCTGCACCTTTGTATATGTTTGAAATTTTCTTAATAATAAGTTTATATATACATATATATACACACATATGTGTATATATATGTGTGTATATATACATATGAGTATATTTCAATTCAGGAGGTTGAAGCCCAACTCAAATAGGACCTCCAGTGTTTCCTTGATTTCCTTGATTGGATCACACTGATATTTCTATATTTTTATATGAATCATATTTATACTTCTGCCATAGCAAAAGACAATAAAGATGAAGCACATAAAAAAATTCAAGCTAAGTGCTAGTATCTGTGATCTGCATTTTATAATTACTCATACAATCATGACCTAATAAAATGAAAAGCCTACAGAATTTAAAATATGAATTGAAAAATAAATGTTGAATTTTAAAAACAGATGTGGAAAATCTTTTCCTTCTTTTTTCTTAATGTAGAAGGAGCTCTTTTAATCGTTCTCTTGTAACACTCTGCCTCTGTTATAACTTTCTTAAAGTTTTTCTCTTCCCTGTTTAGTGAAGTATTTTGTTCCTATAATCTTTCTTTTCTCCTCTTTTTTCTTCTCTTTTCTTGAACATCCCCCCTTTGTCTCCTTTGTACTTTTCTCCACTCTCTCTGCCTTTCTAAATATATTTTAGATTATTGTTGTTTTTAAGTAAGGTTCTGCATCATCTGTTCTTAATTTGCAAAATGATTGGGTTTTAAATGTATTTTTCTCTCAAAAATGGAGTTGCTTTGGATTTTTATGAAGTTTTCAGTTGGTTTATTTTTAAATACCTGAGTATAGTCAGCAGACCTTTGTAGGAAAACAATCCCCACCATGAAAGTGGCAGACCACACATTTCAGCTTCTTTAGCTGCTCGCCTTCTCCATAAATGTGCCCTCGGAGATAGCACGTAGTTTGACTGAAACATGTAATTCTACACCATACCGTGCAATCTCCACTTAGGAAAAGTTTCATTCCCCACTCCCCACCTTCTGAAGACCAGCGTAGCATGTTAAATGCTGCAATATTTTACAATTTTTACAACATTTTATATTTTGTAACAGTTACAAAAGAGCAGACTATGACTCACACAGTTTTCCTGGAACCATATGTCAGGAAAATTCATGAATAATATGACTCAACAATATTTTGTTGGATGAAACATTAGCAGAACCTGATAATTTAGAGTTTGAGATATCTGTTTAGGAAATGATAACAAACATAAAGTCCCTCTATAACTTTACATCTCATGTTTAGTTTTGCAGTTGGTTTTATTCTATGATGTATACATATGTGTGAAACGTTTTTGGTTAACCACAATTCCTGCTCACTCTTAACATGGAGTTTAATATCTTTAAAATATTTGACATTCAAATGACTCCTAAAAACAAAACAAAACAAAACAAAATAAACAACAAACTCATAGATTGCTTAGGCAGAAAATACAGGCCAACTATCAGAATAGATAATTGATATTTTCCTAATACTGAAATGATAGTAATAGCAGCTAACATTTTTTCTAGCACTTGCTTACTTATAGGCTCTTTCCAAGTGTTTTATATTATATTACTTGCAATTAATTTACATGCAATTAATCATATAATTTTCACAACTCTCTCATGAAGTAGGGACTTTAATGATTGGAGATAAATAAATAAATGAATTTAGAGATAAATATATTTTCCTTAATATACTCATGTGTAAAGTGGGTGCATTTAACAAAATTTGGTGATGCAAAAATAATGGAAGATATAATGAAATGGTTTAAATTATTTTTTCTAAACAGACAGTTTAAGGAACTTCTGGATAGCTTGGCTAAAAACACTTTTTGGATGCACTTTGATCTTAAAATATTCAGAAAAAAAGATTTGACTTATTTAAAAAGTCTCAATAATTTCACAGCACATGCAAGTCAAATTACTATGCTGTACTAAAATTTGTACTATTCTGTATGTTAATTCTATTAATATCTCAATAAAACTGGAAAAGAAGAAAGAAGCTTTTGATACTAAGATTTTCAACCATTAATCAATGCAACATATAATTTGAAAATAAGGAAGGCAAGCATTCAAAGGAAGTTGTTAAGAGTAACTTAGTTGCCAGAACATGGAAAGAAAGGAACAGGAAAATATGGTGTATGCCATGGGTTTTGGTTTTTTATTTGTTTTGTTTTGTTTTGTTCTGCTAGCCGGAGGAAGAGAATACTCAGAAGGTTTTGGAGCAGAGAGAAAGAAAAGTAACGTTCTTTTAGAAAAGAAGATTCAGGGAATTTAGATTCCTGGAATAATTAGCAGATAGATACAGATAAAGTTCTAGTATTTAGAATAAGAAAGTAATTAAAGGCCTGAGAGCTATCAATAAGTTTCTTGTCAACACTATTGCTCTGTGTGTATATAATATAAATGTCTTAGGTAATTTCTGATCTTAAAAAAAGGCTCAGTGGGTCTTCAAGTCAGAGGTATGAAATTTGAATTCCAGTTCATTCAGTACCAGAATGTACCTGGGTGTTTGAGTGTCTTCAAATCTTGCTCTATTATCACTTTATGTTGATTATATAAGAGTCAGTAAATTTTTTTCCCCCTTCAGTATATTTTTTTAAAAAGAATGATTGGCTGGATTGTGACTAAGTATATTCAAAACATCGCTCTTCACCTGGTGGAGCTCATCTATTAGAAACATAATCAGTGATCTAGGCTAGTATTCGTGTACTCAAACCTTTTGTGACAGCGCACCTTTTAGGCTTAATATTTTATAGAGGATTGTTACACATATTGAGCTAGTGTCTACATGATAGGCTGGATGTTTTCTCATTTCTAATAAAATCCTAGCTTTTAAAGCTTATTGTTTTCTGAGCTGTGTAGGAAGCGGACAGCAGGTGGTGTGTATTACCTGGTACTCGGCTGAGACTTATTTCCTTCGACTTTCAACTGAGTTTGGCCTCGTGTTCCTCTTGCCTCGGCAGAAGCCAGAAATTAGAGCCTCAAAGGGAGATAAAATGCAGCACTTGGGATCGTACTCTGCTTTCCCCTTCCGAGCCAAGCAAGCAGGCCAGGGACGCCCAAGGTGAGGTTACGACCAGGTTTCTCGACAGTAATGGCTGAAAGACTCCAAGAGTCAAGGCAATAGTCACCTTGCCTTGCTAATGTTATTTCTGTCCCCTGAGACTACCATGAGAGCAACTGGGACTACCAAGTCCCCTGTTCAGATCTGAGGTCCCAATCAACTGCGATTTCTCAGGCAAAAGTGGTGCCAAAAACCCTTATTTCTGCTCCTGCTTTCTCATCATTTTGAGCATCACTTCCCTCCTCATTTTAAAGTGCCATTTTACTAGAAAATGCAATGATTGGAGGAATAATAGTTGTTTTTTTCTTTTCTAAGCTTTGGTCCCTAGAGGCCAGTGTCCTTAAATCTCTGTGTAAACTCAGTTTACCCCCATTCCCATCTCTGCTAGCCACGCCCACTCTTGCAGAGCCTGGTTTCCGAGGTTATTCAGAAAAGAAGCCGTGAAGCACTTTCTTGCCTCTATTTCTCTCTCGTCTACTTCCAATATTACGTATTTGCCCATATTATTCTTTCTCCTACCTTAGAAGAAAATAAATCCTACATTTTTTCCAAAACTACTCTTTTTCATCTTTGCTACGGATCCTTCTCCTTTCCCGCCTTCTGAGGGGATTTATCTCATTAATTTTCTACCCCTATTTCTCTCTCCATTTATTCTTCTCTTCCTCTCTATAAACGTGTACAAGTGTGTCCCTTGTACAAAGTCCCTCATTTCACACTTTTGCATCTAGTCACCTCCCATTCCCCCACCTTTGTTTCACTGCCGAAATTCTTGCTAGTTTCTACAATCACTGTTTTTTGTCTCTCGGGAGCTTCTCAGTCCCCTTCTGTCTTCACCACTCACCTGAAGCTGTCATAGTGAGGCTCACCTGGGAGCTCAGGTGCAGTGTCCTTCTGCGAGGTCGGTCGTCTTACTGGACCTCACTACAATCTTCCTTCTGAAAACGCCTCTCTTGGGTTTGGGCAGTAGCTCTTCCTACTACGTTCTCTCCAGTGAAACTTCAAAGCATGGATCATCCCTTGGTCTCCATTTTCACTTTTTCCCTAGGGTATTACAGAAATAAGAATGTTTCAAAATATCTGACACACAAATTCAGAAGTTGCCATTTTTGTTTCCCTTCATGCCTCCCCCCAATAAAGGAAGTTACTTTGGGTGACAAAGCCTTGGTCTTTTTCTTTGTTGTGTACTGGCTATTGAAATGGATCAGAACAAAAGAGGTTGTTCCTTATAAGGATGTGTAAGAACTTGGCACAGTTCTTGCCTCTAGGCCCTTTAGATGAACTCAAAACGAACATAGACACAACATCGTGCTATGAGCCTCTGTGCGTCTGGTCTCTTCAGGAGGAAATGGGCAGCACGTTCCATTCTAGTGAACGCCCATTGTGTAAAGTATTTTTGAGGCGTAAATACTGTATCTTTTATTTAGAAAAAGGTGGCATTTATTACAAGGTGCACAATACCTTTTTAGCACAGCACTGACAGATGTTCAGGAAGTCACCCAGTGAAGACTGTAGTTCTTGGGTATATTCCCTAAACTTTTCCCTGTTTAGGGGGGAAAAAAAGCTCAGCTTATTGTCACGTTCATTTAATTTTACAGAAACACGGCTTTCAATGTGAAAATAAAATATAAAAACTGTTCTTGGAGTTACTTCTAAACAGAACTTGTCTCTAATCCTAATGTAACAGAAATGTATATGATAGTGAATATTTAATATTTCTTTCAGTGGTAAATTTCAAAGCATGAAACTTTGGGGGTGAGGTCGGGATGGTAAACACTGCAGCCACCAAGCACCTCCAGCGAGTGTTCTCGGAGCTGACGGGGAAAGGGTTAACGACTTCTCCACAGCTAGATCATTAATATACGCGGCAAATGTCTGTGTAAAGACTATAGTTGCTTGATTACTTCTCATTTCTACTAAGTCTTCCTTCCTCTTCTACTGCTTTTTTCTGCACTTCCTTCCCTTTTGTTCACGGCGCTATTTTGCTGGAAACCATTAATAACCCCTGAAAAACTGCACTTTCTTCTAAAGAACAGATGACACAGATGACAGAAGTTGTGCAAATACTAAACCGAAAGGGAAAAACATTTTGAAAAGCAGCAAAGAAGATCGAAGTAAGAGGTAAGACTTGCGTATATCACATGACCCTGAGAGCGAAGGAGAGCACGCAGACTGTCATGGACACTCGGAATTTCAGAGGCCCTTCCTGCCCCCATGGTATCAGTAAAGAAGAAAACTTAATCACCCCAGAGAAGTTACTGAGAGTTTTAGAGTTTCCAAGTTCATTTAATGTTGTACTCTTCCATGCTGAATGTCTCAGTGAAGTTTGTTTTCAACTCTCATAAAAAGTCCAATGCACTGGTTTGTTTTTCTTGTTGTTGTCATGTGTTTGTTTGTTTTTGAGGAAGATACTGATTTTATCAGGCTCAAATGGTTCCTTGATTTTCCTTCTTTTACACTTAATTTTTAGAGGAATGTGAATACTCTTGATAATTTTCCAAGGAGCATTTATTTACACTCACTCTTTTATGTTGTAAAGATTTATCAGAAGATGGTTTTCCCCCCTTTATTTTCTACTTTTGTATATGCTAGGCAGTTTCAAGGGTTTACCTGGGAATAAAACACAGCTTCAATTTAAAAATGGAAGTAAGTTATGTGGAAAGGGTTGACCATACTAATAATATTGTATATTGTTTGTTCTTTCTTTCAGTCTCCCAAATATTCCTACCCACTTTTTTCCAAACAAAAAGTTGTTTATTCCTTTATGTTAGTTCTGCTTCACATCCCCTTTTGAAGTCACAGCACTCACTAATTACTCTGGGAGTGTAAATTGCCCAGTCTAATCAGATGCCACCCAGAGTCTGAAACTATGTAACATCCATCCATGCTTTAGAATAATCTACAAAGTCAGCAACTCAACTGCAATTTTTTTTTCAGGATCTAATGTTTCTTCAGAAATTGAACGGTAAGCAACAAGGAGTATATCCTTTCAGAATTCCCTTTTCAGTAGGGTGAGCCTAGGATTTATGTTTTAGGTACAAGTGAACACAGCAATTCCAAAATTAACTATTCCACTGAAGAGCAGATGTAAGAACAGAACAAAAAAATGTGCAATTCAGTGGTTTTCTTTTGCTTAGCTTATAATAATGAATCACTGTTATCAGTAATAAATAATGACAATGGTTTTTCTCAAACTTGCTACATACAGATTTTTGGGCCCCTGACTCAGTTGTTCTGGGGAAGTCAGAGAACTTGCATTCCCAACAAGTTCCTGGGCGATGTTGATGGTGCTTATACAGGAACTGTACTTTGAGAACTGCTGCTCTAATTACAATGTTACATCATGATAACTATACATGGGGATATAAATCATTTTCTGTTTTCACTCTCTGCTATACAAGAGAAACTAAAAAATTAATATGGGAATTTGCACTTTTGATGAAGAACACATATTGAGAAAAATTATATTTTTAAAAACCTACTATCTCCTATGACCTCAAAAGTATAACACAGCACATAAAAAACACCTGAGACAAAGAAGCCAAATCATCTTTTTCTCAGTGATTTGCTATTATGGGACCCCTCTCTCCAGTTTTTGCCTTTGCAAATGGACCCTAAGATTTGGTGTCAGATGGCTGTTGTTGAGGCTGGATCCATTTATATACATAACCTGGCCTATCAACAGTCCAGCTGGCCTATTTGACATGACAATTTTTCATTAACTGTCATTCCCGTAGCTGACAGGATTGAATCAGGATGTCCTCCCACAGCAAAGGCATGGGGCACTAAGTCTCCTTCTCTGGAGATGTTGCTTTTGGAATTTAAACAAAATTTAGATTTCTTGCATCATTATTCAAACGGTGCAAGAATACCCAAGAATGTGTTTTTATTGGTTTGGCCTCACTTTTTTTTTTTTTTTAAAAGGTTTAAGTATCTGTGACTTTTGAAACAACCTTAGAGGACCAGCCTTCACTTGTAATATTCTCCACTTGATATTTCAATATTTTTTAAAGCCCATGTGTTAAAAGAGATTAAGAAATTGAGGAGCTGTTGTAGGCACTAGCTCAAAGACTATACACACACACAAAAAAAGAGTGAGCAAAGACAGCACTGTTATAATTGAGATGTCCAGCCAGGAGAGACCCACAGACTCGTCCTCCAGGAAGCAGAGAAGTGCCCAATGCACAGGCACTATGCTCTTACGGGACTGTTAGCTCTGGCATTTGCCATACAGGGACTGATGAAGAACTCTGGAATTGGATTAAGCATTAAACATACATAGCTGGGAGTTCCCTGGTGGTGTAGTGGCTTAAGGCTTCGGTGTTGGCGCTGTCAGTGCTGCGGCCTGGGTTCGATTCCCAGCCAGGGAGCTACCCACATACCAAAAAGCAAAAGAACAAACAAACAAACATACATAGCTAAAGAAGTGCCTAAATATTTTTCTTATCAAACATTTGGTGTCTGGAGTATAATTGTGCAATCCCTATTGTTTAGACCTGGGGCTATATTAGCAAAATAATCTTAGAGAAAGCTTGGGGAAACAAGTGAACAATATTACATTAGGTTATGACTGTCAAACATGTTCTTTCCTTCACCCACTTCATCTGGATTGGGTCCCTTCACCAGGGAGAGGCAAACCTTTGCTCTTTCCTTCCCCTCATTTTTAGTGCCTTTGGTTATACCCCCTAATTCTCCCTTTTACCATCTTCTTCCTCTTCTAATATATCAAACCACTATAAAGTCATATACTGGTTATTCAAATTGCACATGAGAAACAATCTTTTTATTTTATAGCTATGACTAGAATAGACCTATTCTCAATTATATTTCTCAGGTTATTTGGTCTCATATATTTTTTCATTTTATTCTTTATTCTTTTTTTCTCAGTCTCACATGGAAGTCTTCCCTGGCTTTGCAACAAACTCTCAGGTTACTTTCTTTATTGCCCAACTGTGTGTGCTCAAATAATGAAGCTCTTAACAGTAACCTTTCTAAAATATAGCTTTAAAAATAATAATCTACAAATATCACAAGCAAAAGCCAATAAAAATATGATTAATATTACCTGTGATTTTGGATTATGAGTGACTTGTTCTCCATGATAATAGACAACACAGCATATTGCCTGATATTTTTAGAAGGCATTCAATTATTGATTGACTATCCCTTTGTCTGATTAGTTTAATGATACAAAAAGTGAATGATTGTGAGTGCTTTTCTGTTATTATTTTTCTCAACCCAATGGTTTATTTGGTAGCCCCCATTGTAACAAAATTTCTTGAGCTTTACAAAGGATAAACTATTTTTCTTTACAAGCTCCTAAGGCTATAGATTTACATTTATCCAAAATCAATGTCTTTTGAGGATGCTGAGATGAAAGACCAGTAAGCAAATGAAGTTGAAAACAAAAATAACATGGATTCGGTCTATTAATTAGCTATCTATAAGTAGTTAATAACCACCAGACTCATGTATTTGGGCCTGAGGTTAGAAAGGCAAAGCAAGAAATTCTCTCCTTCATATTTGAAACCACATAAACATCCAGTAACAAATTCAACTTGTTTGCACACAGTTTACTATCTTGTTCTGGCTTGACTTCATACCTACACAGTGATTTTGAAGAAGTTATTGCTCAGGAAAGAGACGAGTCATAAAGTTCTATCCTGTTCTGGAAATGAAACTGAGCAAACCCTGAGGAGTGGAATGTCTCTTCTAAAACTCATTGTGGGGCTGTGCGAGAGCCTCCTCTGGGTCTATTTAGAATTCATGCCGCACACTCCCCACTTGGGAAGAATATCCTTTACACTTTTGTGGAAAAGGGGCTCTGATTTAGGCTAAGAGGTTAAGACCAAGACTCTTTAGAGAAAGATTTGATAAACCCTGAGAGTTCTCAGAGGTGAAGGAGGGCAATGTCAGAATAGGCTAGAATTCTACAGAAGAAATATTTAGAAAATTGGGTCTCGAGTAAAGACTCAGGGGCTGAAGTCTTCTGAGCTTTTGGAGGTCCTGCTGGCCTCCGAAGATAGGCAAAATCCAGAAGATTACACCTGTTGGGCCAGCTGTTCAGAATGGTGACTTGTAATCTTCTTCTTCTTTTTTTTTTTTTTAAGTGGTGAAACAAAGAGATAGTTTATTGAAGAGAAAGTACACTCCAAAGAGGTAGGAGCGGGCTCGAGCAAGGAGAGTGGCTCAAGAGCCTGTAATCTTCTTAACTCTGTCAAAATGGGATAGAATGATAGTGATGTGTTAGTACTTGCTTTCCAATAGAAAGAAAAATGAGAGGAGCAAGAGATCTTGAACATTTTGGGGGGGCCACCTGCAAACAACAACTACTTATGGATTGATTTAACTGTACCTTTTCAATCTAGAAAAAAAAGTAGGATGTTCATTGGTTTTATGGCCACTCCAAAAAGGGCAAATAAGAAATTCTGTTTTTCCTCTGAGATCTAGGACAGGAAGAAAGTGGGGGCAGACGGTTGTGCCAAAGATACAGAGTATAGTACTGAGAACACTGAGGGTGGAAAGGCAAGAGCAGATTTTGTATGCTCATTATTAGAGAATGCCACAACGCAGGTGCCCTGGTTTCACAAAGGAAAGTAGCAGAAGGTGGAAACTGTAGGGTGAGGCAAACAAGGCACTCATTTTGGGTGCCCAAAACCTTGGCCATCAAGGTAAGTAATGTTTAATAAACTTAATAAATGTTACTTGTCTTGATGACTGAGCTTTGTAGCACCCTCTTAAATTCTGTGTCCTGGGCAAGTGCCTCACTCCCCCTTGTCCTGGTCCCATCGATGGACTCTAAATGAATTGGACTCACCTGCTGTGAGAGGTTAGAGAAAGCAGAGTTCTCAGGGCCGGGAGGCTGTCCTCAGTTAGTTTTCAATTTGTAATAGAGACATCTGAGATATAATTATGCTCAGTGTAAGTAAGTCAACAGGATCTTTGACAATGTAATAAAGAAATCTCATGCTTTTAAAAATACAGTTAGAAAATGTAAACTTAACTTTAATATGTATAGTGGGTTGAATGGTGGCCCCACAAAAGATCTGTGTCCTAATCCCTGAGACCTGTGAATGTGACCTTATTTGAAAAAAAAAAAGTCTTTGCTGTTGTAATTAAGCTAAAGATTTTGAGATGAAGAGATCATCATGTATGTTATTCTGGTTGGACCTAAATCAAGCTTGTCCAAACTGCAGAGCATGGGCTGCATGCAGCCCAGGATAGCTTTGAATGTGGCCCAATGCAAACTCGTAAAAACTTTATTAAAACATTACAAAAATTATGCATGGACTTTTTTTTTTTTTTTTTTTTTTTTAGCTCATCAGCTATTGTTAGTGTCAATGTATTTTATGTGTGGCCCAAGACACTTCTTCTTCCAATGTGGCCCAGGAAAACCAAAAGGTTGGACACCACTGACCTAAATCCAATTGTAAAGGTCCTTATAAAGGTGAAATGGAGGTAGATTTCACAGACAGAAGAGGAGAAGGCCATGAGAAGAGGCAGAGATCGGAGTGATGTGGCTACAGGCCAGGGAACACCACGGGATGCCAACAGACAATAGAAGCAGGAAGAGATAAAGAACAGATTCTCCCCTAGAGCCTTACAAGAAATGCAGACTGGTTTGCATGTTGATTTTTACTTCTAGCCTCCAGAACTGTGAGTGCATACATTTCTGCTGTGCTAATCCACAAAGTTGGTGGTAATTGTTATCGCAGTGACAGGAAAATAATCCATTATGGTGATGAATTGACAAACAATAGCATATATATCAAGATTTTAATGTTACTGAAGGCAGTACTTGAGGAGTGTTATCATTGATATATTAAAAAGTCTTGATGATTAAACTGAGAGTAGGCCCTACGTCGGGTGACCATATAATTTATTGACCAGATTGAAGCACTTCTGAAGAAAGAAGGGGATACTACCAATGATTACCAGGACAACCAGCACAAATCCCAGACCAACTTCCCTATGTGATTAATGGCTTAAACTATTAATTTCCAGCAAATTAATGGTCACTGGTGTGTTATTGGAGCCACAATTTCAGTTTATTAATGACAGGTGTTCAAGGCGTTTAAGTGTGTGAACAACTCGAAAACCAAAGGGCATTTTTGTTAAATAGATCAATTAGAGAAATGAATACTCAGTGGCCTTTGAAGCAAGGATTTTATGTTGCAAAAATCACCAAGCAGACATATTTATAAAAGCAGAGCATCCAACTGCTGGGGAAGGAGAGCAGGAAACCTGGAGGACAGCAGTGCCTGTCTTGGAACGTTGGCAGGCGCTGCAGACAGCTCCTGGGCCAACTCTGGTTCCTTCAAGGGCGGCGTAACTGATGCATTCATGCGCGTTTAGCATTAGCTGCAGCGTTTGCCATTCGGCCTAAGTCTGTCGGTATTTTAATTATTAAAACAGTCCAAGGAGCTTCAGTATTTGGGCAAGGAAAGTAGAAAAATAATACATTTTTCCAATGTTAAGGAGCATTCAAGATCCTTGTTTGAATCCATTTAGTAGTGAAGAATCGTAACTTTGTAATCATGTACTTTGGCTCTTTCATTCTTAAACAGAATAATTACTTTTTTGTGTTTTGGTTTAGAAATTGAAGTTCATCATGACAACATAACCCTTTAAATTTTGGTAATATATTTGATGTTTTTGTGGTTTAAATAGTGTTAAATATGCTGTAGCAATGCTAAAAAATGTTTTCTGTATTTCTAGGGTTTATCAATGAGGAAGAGCTAACAATTCAATTAAAAATATTTCTGTGCACCCACTACATGCTGGGCTCTCTGTTGAGTTCTGGGGATGCAAAGACATGAGCACGTTTTCCATCTGCCCCACTTTCTCCCCTCTCCTCCCTGCTCTGTGCCCTGGGGGGCCAACCTCCACCAAAGGGCTCCCTTGCCTTCTGACTTCTGGTGGGGTCGGCTGCACCACTAAGACTGTCAGAGGCTCTGTTCATACAGCCTTCTCTGATTTCAGAGAAATCAGTAATTGTAACACCTAGGGGTGGTAAAGAGATGGGGGGCAAGAGGAGAGGGGAGTGAGAGCGTGGGAAGGAGGATACTGTATGGTTTCTTTCCTTTTCCTAAACCCTGCTCATATCTTTGTAAGTAGTTTCTTTCTTAAACCAGCTTGAAATGACTAATTTGAGGTGCCAAGACCCCAACGGATGAAGATTCAGATTCATCATCAAAGAACTCAAATTCTAGCTGGGGAGACAGACATATAAACAGCTAACGGTAACATAAAGTGAAAACTTGACATTAAACGCTTGTGAAAGGGGATGTCAGAGCACCAAGGAAAGAATGAAAAGGTGGAAGGGTAGAGAAAGGCAGGGTAGCCTTCACCCAGGGGTACCTGGGGATTTGGAAGTATGGGATTTCCTTACATCTTTAGAGACCCAAACCTCAGAAATTTTGGGGCTGTGTTAGGTAAAGATGGTGGCACAGACTCAGGAGGGAAGAGGAAACTCTGAGAGACCCTATTATGCTGGGGTTCCCCCTATTACTACTTTAGAATAATGTTATGGGATGAAATTAACAATGACCCCATGTCAGAAAGTCTTTTGAGCCCTAAAGTTGTCACTAACTAATGTGTGACATGGGTGAGCCTCCTAACCTCTCTCAGTCTCAACGGCCTTGTCTGTCTAATGGAGAGGATAATTTCCACCCTATCTTATGTAGGATTTCTGAGACTCAAGATGAAATCTTGTGTGAAATGTGAAATAGTGTGTAAAGCACTGTACCAATGGGGAGCATGTGGGCATAGGGAAAGATGGAGCAAGATCAGCCATGGCTTGGTAATTGAAGCTAGAGGATAGGTACATGGGACACCATTATATTATTTGTTCTACTTGCTGTGTGTGTGTGTGTGTGTGTTTGTGTGTGTGTGTAAAATGTTTTATTTTGAAATAACTGACTTACAGAAAAATTGCAAAAAATGCAAAAACAAAAATCTACACACACTTTACCCAAAGTTTTCAATTGTTGATACTATCCCTTCTGCCTTATCATTTTCTGTATATGTATATGAATGCATGTGTGTGTGTATGTGTGTTGTTTCTTTACTCAGTCATTTGAGAATAAATTGCAGATGTGATTCCCTTTACCTCTAAGAGTATATACAGTGTCCAGCAGAAGTAACGCCCTTTTTCATGAGCTGGTAATCTATACCAAATCTTTTATTATAAAATCATAAGAATGTGTGCGTATGATTTTGTAATATTAATAAAAGTTTGGGTGTTACTTCTGTGAACGCTGTATTTCCTGTAAACAGATTCATTCTCTTTCATACCCATAGTACAGTGATCAAGTTCAAGAAATTAACACTGATGCACTACTGTTATCTAATCTACTTGTCTCATTCAAATATCACTAAATATCTCATTACAGTAGACTCTCAGTTAATGGCACCCATGGGGATTGGTAGATGCCGGATAAATGTAAATAGACTCTCCATTAACTGGAACTCAAGCAATCAGCACTCTCAAGCAACTGGCAAAATCTCAAGCAAGTAGTAAAATTTTTGCCTGTTCCTTGAGGGTGCTGGTTGCTTGAGTTCCAGTCAATGGAGAGTCTACTGTAAGATCCTTTATAACTGAAGAAAAATATTTTTTTTCTGGTCCAGAATTTAATCCAGGACCTCACATTTCATTTCGTAGTTCTTTAATTTCTTTAGCGTCCTTAAAACAGAAACAGTTTCTAAGTCTTTTTCTCAGCTTTCATGGCCTCACCTTTAAAAAATATATTGAGCAATCATTTTGTAAAATGCCCCTCAGTTTAGTTTCCTTATGATTAGATTCAGGTTATACAGTTTTGCTAGGAATACTGCAGAAGTTGTGTTCTTCTCAGTGCATCATATCAGGAGTCACATAATATATTTATCATGTTATTGGTGAGTAACTTTATTTAGTTAAGTTTATTTATGCCAGGAAGGTAACAGTTTATCTTTGCAATTAATAAGCATCTTGTGGGGAGATAATTCATTTCTATATAATTTTTATATTTTTATAATAAAAATGAGGAAGATAGGGAAATCTAGAGTTTAGTTTTAGGTAAGTTAAATTTCGGATATCAAATAGTCATATGAATAAATACGTAACTCAGAAGAGCGTTCTCAGATAGTGATAGATTGAATGGATTGAGAGAAAATGGTAGATAAGGCAGTCAAGAGGCTTTGTAGAAATAAATTTTGATGGGAGAGAGAAATAATGGGATTGATAACTGATAGGGAATATAAGGTCAAGAAAGACTTTTTCTAAATATTAGGAAATAAAAGAAAATCATTATGTGCTGGCAGCAATGATGCAGCAGAGAGGGGAGAAGGATGATGCAGCAGGAAGCGGGAAGAAGATGGGAAGTCTCTGAGGAGAGCTGGGGTCTAGTCAGGGAGCATGGCCCACCTGGGTTCCCTTCCTAGCTACGCCACTTCACTAGCTGTACCTTAGTTAACTTTTTGAAAAATAAGATTAAGTGAGATGACATTTGTAAAGAACATTTGGGTGTTGCCCAAAGTAAGTGCCAAGTAAGTGTAAAGTTAAATATGATGTTAAACTCACTGTCATTTAATATCATAGAACTATTTTATCTCTGGATTCTGAGGGTATTTCCTTAGGTCTTCTTTCACTTTAATTATATCTGATTTGTTGTTTAAGCCATATTTTGAGTTTTTAACATCAATATGTATTTCATTTTTAGTTCTGTTTAGATTCTCCTTTGTTTAGATAGTGACCTAATCTTTCATATGGTTTCTATTACCTCTTTTAACTTTTTAATAATTTAAACATAGTTATTATATATGCCCTTTCTAATATTTCAGTTCAGTAGAGAGCACATATTTTGCTGTATATTTATATCTACTGACTTTCCCTTATGGTGACTCATTTTCTTTGTGGTTTGTAACTTTTTACTGTGAGCTCATCTTCAACTGAAGTTGTTTGTTTCTGTGGGTGTCCTATGAGCCCTGGTAGAGATATGCCCCTTACAGACTAGTTTTGCATTTTCTTTTGCCAAGTGTTCCATGGGTTCACTGGTCTAGAAACCATTTTTGTGTTAATTTTGTAGTTTATGATCCCATAAATTGAGACTATACTTGCACATGGCTCAGAATTGGGATTTCATTTTTAACAGGAGTAACATTTTTTACTTATTTGACTTTCATTTTTAAATCAGAGTCCTTTCCAATAACACGCTAGTAGTAGAGTTTTTCTAGAACTTCTTTTCAGAGACTTAACTCTATAAAACATTGCTCAGTTTCAGCTCCCTACTTTGCAGAGGCCTGAGACCACATCAAAATGTTCTTCTTGGAGCATTAAAACCTCATCTTCTTGGGCCTATATTCAGATTGGATGTTCCCTTGGACCACTAGACATAGCTCTGTAAGCTTACCACTCTTCCCGAGACCTTTCTCACTCTTGCTGAAAACTGGAGAAAGTCTATCTTCTGTTCTTTCAATCTTGGCTATATGTTTACAATTTTTTTTTGTGATATTTTATCTGCTTGTAGAAGGGATGGAGTCCATTTTAGTTTGAATTATTATGCTGGTGGAACCAGAACTCTGCCACTTAGTATAGATAGATATAGATGCATAGATGTATAAACATAGATATACAAATATAGAGAGACCTAGCATAGAGATGTTTTGCATAGAAGAACATGCAAACCATTCTTTTCTTTAGATTCTCTGACCTCCACACCTGAGCTAAGCCAAATTAAGAGCTGTGTACCAGGACTGCATCTCATCAAGCCTCTTGTAGAACCAGTGTTCCTGATTTGCAAGTTGGCACAATACTCTCAGTTTGTATAGGCAGATTTTAAAAGAAACAGCTTTGTGGGTTCCTTGGTGGTGTAGTGGCTAGGCTTTGGCATTCCCAGTGCTGTGGCCTGGGTTCAATTCCCAGCCAGGGAACCGCCCCCTCTCCCTCACCAAAAAAAGAAACACTTTTGTGAAACACCTCATTGCCTTTACTGTAAAATTGTTGAAGACCACATTATGCCTTCTGTCATTACTACATCTGAGTAGCTGGATTGTTTTTCTGTTATGGAAACTCTGAATTGATTAACTATTAGTGTGCTCTTCTTTGAATAGATTTTAGAAAGCTTACAGCCAAGTTGGTGGCCAGTTTCTAATAAGAGCACGAGATTCTTGGCATGCATTATTGGATTGTAACCTTACTCGACTCCATCTTATTTTACTATGCTTATTTTCTCTTCTATCCTCATATATTTAATATGTGCTTTCTCTTGCTATGTTTTATTTATTTCTATAAACTATTTTACATCTTTGACAGTGTAGGGTGAATGATGTGTCTATGAATAAATAGCATTAATGTGCAAGGTACCAAGTTAGTTCAATGACACAATTAATTGACCTCTGTGAGTTTCTATTAGAAACAGAAAACAATTTGTAAACCAAGTTCCACGAGAAAGACAAATACCACAAAATAATAGGCAACCACTGAAATTTATAACTGAAGAATGTTTAGAGAAATGAGTCACACAACAACAGCAAACTAACTAATGCTGCCCTCCTCTATATCCATAGGAAATACATGAAAATAAGTCAATAATGATTATCTCCTTTTGGCAGGATTCTGTTGTTTTTTGTTTTTTCTTCTTGATGGATTCTTTATTTTATAAAATTTCCAAAATAAACATATATATTTTATTATATATGGAGAAAAAGATGAATACCATAGAAGGACATAGCATTCACCCCAAAAAGTCCAAATGAAGAAACTTGACTGATAGATTATATACAGGGGTGTGTGCTGGCTTAGAAAAATCATCGGAGATTGTTCAGGCTCATAACCAAGGGAGATGTTACCACTTCTGTGGGTTGGAGGGATATGAGAAAAAATAGAATTATAGCCTGGGCAGTGGGCGGTTGTTCCACCAGAGCTGCAGTCACAGAGAAACACAGCCACTTCTAGAGACACTGTGCCAAAGCAGGGAGACAGAAGAAGGAAGTATTCAGACCTTACTTTCCTTTACTCTCTGTGATGGTTAATTTTATGTGCCAGTTTGCCTGGGCCACAACATGCCCAGATATTCAGTCAAAAATCATTCTGGATGTTTCTGTGAGAAGGATGAGATTACCTTTAAGTCAGTAGACTGAGCAGATTACACTCCATAATATGGTGAGCCTCATCCAATCAGCTGAAGGCCCGACTAGAACAAAAGGCTGCCTCTCCATGAAGTTAGAAGCACTCCTGTCTTGCTGTCTTTAAGCTAGGACATTGGTTTTTTCCTGCCTTTGGACTTCACGGAAACATTGGCTTTTCCTGAATCTCAAGCCTGCTGGCCCTCACGCTGGAACTATACCATCAGCTCTCCTGAGTCTTCAGCTGATAACACACCCTACAGATCTTGAAACTTGTCAGCCTCCATAATTATGTGTGCCAGTTACTTAGAATACACCTCTCTTTCTCTCCATCAAATATATGTGTGTGTCTATGAATAAATAGCATTAAAGGGCAAGGTACCAAGTTAGTTTAATGACACAATAAATGACACAATAAATGAGAGAGACTTACACATAGCAGAAGGTGCCAAAAAATGTATACACATTTTATGAAAGGAAAAAATTGTATTAAAATTGTATACTCAATATACACCAACAACAAAAGATAAATACAAGTCACATTTGATTTCTGCAATTACAAGAGGTGGTCAAAGTGGTTACCATCAGCGTCCAGACACTTCTGATTGTGGCCAACTACTGCTTGAGCAACGCTGACCAAAGTGTCCACTTGTATCACTGTGCATGTCATTTCAGTTTCTTCCTGAAGTACCGCCAGTGTAGCTGGTTTTCTATAGTACACCATATCCTTTAAGGTCCCCCGCAGGTAGAAGTCAAGGTTGTGACACCTTACCGAGTTGTTTGGACAGTGCTGACAATGTAAGCACACAGTGGCAAGTTCATGGACTTAATTGTCCAATTTGGGGCATGATGACATCTCTGATGGCATTCCAGAAAAAGAGTTCCAAAACTGCTTTGAAGGGTGGACTAGATGCTGGCATTGGTGTATAGCTTCCCAACAAAAGTACTTTGCAGGTGACCGTAGTGATAGTCAGCAACGAGATACGTAGCACTTTTTCTAGGATAAGTTCACAAAATTAATTGTCCGACTTGTATACATATATATGTACTATATACAAGGGTGGTCCATGAAGTATCCAATCATGTAATATGAAAAATAGAAGCATTATGGCTGGATTTTTTCTGGACAGCATATATATATATATATATATATATATATATATATATATATATATATATAGAATACACACACACACCTCCAATTGGTTCTGTTTTCTGGAGAACATGAACACCTGACTAAGACACCCTCTGATCTCCTGCTGGTACCTTCCATTGGCTAAACCCAGCCAGCAGAGGATGTGGGTGCTCTGAGTACCTCTGGGGGGGGGGGGTGGGCTCAGAGCAGTGCAGAGAAGGACAGTGCATGATTCTCAAGTTCTGCATATTGAGGAGGGGTAGAGGGGTGGACAAATAGAGACAAATAAAATTCTAGGGTGGTTTAGAGAAGAGGTAGATTAGAACCAATAGGAAAAATTAAAATAGAGTTGGATTTTAAGCTATTTTTCTGAAGGTTGAACGAAATTATGACTGAAAAATTATTTAATAGCTGGAAAGTTCTATAATTGTCCAGCTCTTATGGAGATAAAGGTACATAGTACGATCTACTATAGAATTGGACCGCTTACACAATAAAAAGTATAATAATTACATTAATAGTTAACTGTACCTAGCACTTAACCTGTGCCAGGCACTACCTTAATCGTTTTACATCGGAAATTGGATATTTCCTTTTTAAATATTGGATAATGAGGCAGAAGCCCAGACCTTTTCCCAGAGGCCTAGGTGTACATGTGCAAATCCAGCAGGTAATTGGAGGAATAACTGCAATTTGCTCAAGTATTCTGAAAATAAGAGGCTCTAAGCATTGAGGAGCTGCTCTTTGGGGTTTTGTGTTCATTTGATGCAATTTAGTTATTGCCACAGTAACACTGCCATTGTGGTCAAGCCAAAACCACTTCACATATAAAGAAAACAAATGCCCAGTGTTGTGCACCAGGAATCATTTAAGTCATTGCAGGAAGAGAGAAGCTCCTCTCACCAAGGTGCCCTGTGATTATCTCCCATAGCTGTGGCCCATGACCAAACATAAAAAAGTAAGTAAAACAAAGAAGGCAGCTCAGCAGGGCATATCATTAAAGACATGCCATCCTGCAAAGGAGATAGGAGGTGCTCAGCTTTCTGCTAATATGAATTCTAGTTTTACCTGTTTGGTCTGTGTCTTGCCAAGCCTTTTGGAAAAGGAAGGTGGTGGTCATCACACTGTCAGATACACTTAGGTACATCCCTTGATAGCAGGGAAAAAAGAACAAGTGGAAGGAAACCAAATGAAATGGATCAGATCATCCCCTGCGCGGTATGATGTCCATGGCAAGGCAGGAACGGCTTCTCCCCTGCCCCTTGACCTCTCCTTGGCCGAGCATATTGAAGGTCAGCCAGAGGTAGAGCCTGCCACCAAGTCTGACTCTTATCTGCCTTCATCAGGATATTGAAATTAAAACAGGAGAGAAATATTGGGGCTAGGTCAGGGTTCTCTAGGTGCGGGTCAAGAACATCCAGGTTTGTTGCTTATAAACTATTCCTATAAAAAACCCCACTATATTTCATCCAGAGCTTTGACTAGGTACTTCAGGGGTCACCATTATTGCTATATCCTGAATTAAAGTGCCCAGTGAGCCACTAGATCCTGAAGAAAAGGCAAATTCTGTGACACCAAAATGAAACAGGAACAGATTCTGTGAATGCAGCAGGCCAAGAACCCAGAGACTGAAAGTACCTATGCAGCTTTAAGACTAATTTGATATGGCTACCCAGGACCTGGGACCAGTCCCATGGGGCGGGAGTAGGAGATGGACTTTCCATTTCACAGAGTTTCAGGTTACAGGTCTGGGAGCCAGGGAGCTTGGGTTCTGGTCCCAACTCTGCCTCAAAGTTGTCTTACATTCTACGGTGACATAACTTCTCTGGCTTCAGGATCCCTATAATTAAAATGATTCAGTTGTGCAAAAATGCTTCTAAGGACTTTTCTTATACAGGGTATAGCTCAATACACACCCATGAATTCCAGAGTCTAAGATAGTGGCACCTAAAACATGGGTTCCTGGTCTCCACTGCTATTGGTATCCTTTAAGGGAGGAGCAGAGAGTCTCAGCTCCGGAATCATGGTACAGGATGTCCATACTGCCTGTGGTATCTTGGATTCTGACCTCTAGCTATGGTCTTAAAGAGCTCTGCTAATGGCAGATGAACTCCCACTAGCTCATCCTATGCTATGGCAGACATCATTAATAGATCCTATTATTTTTCCAAAACCTTTCTCAACTCAGAGCTTCAAGTAAACACAACTGATAAAGTAGAGTAGGCTTGCTAGAGGAAACACATTTGCCATCTCTGCTCTCATCTCTTTATTTCCTATTTGACATTCTTCATTGAGCAGTATCAAGATTAATTGGCTTGCATGGAAAATTCAGCTATTGTATGGATGACCACATTTTAGTTAGGGCTTTAAGTAATTGAACTCTTTAGGTAACAGTCATTGTATTTAAAGTATTATATAAATGAGGAAATTTGTTTTCATAATTTAGTAATGGGTAAAGAAAGATGTAGTTAACACAGAATTATGGCATGTGGAGAAGAGAAACAGTAAACATGTGTCTGGACACCCCATTAGTCCCTTGGAAGAAAGACAGTACAATTACTTATAACACATTCAGTGATAATATTTTTTTCTCAGTTCTGAGTAATGGTATTACTTGCATCTCCTTTGGGAGATTTCCATAACCTAATAGAGTTTCACAACATTTGGCCCTAATTATCTTTAATTTAATTCATTTGATTTAATTTAGACCGCTTTGCACCAAGCTGAGTTATCCATTCCTTCCCTGTAAATACACATGGCAGTTATTAGAAGGCAGCTATACTATCCCTTTCCAAATGTCATACTGGCTTAAAAATTCTTTTGGGCTCGTATTACATCATCTGCTCTGATGTTTGATACTCGTCCCAGAATCATTTCTAAGTTACCTACATTATAACAAATAGCATCAGATACTTAGGGACTTTTTTTCTCTCATTGTCAACATACAAAGTTTGTGTAGGTTCTTTGAATTTTGCTTTATAAAATTTGTGTTTCACTTTTCATATTCTTCACTCACTCAATGATAATTTCTTCCATAATGCATAGTGAGGACCAGAGAAGACCAGAAGTAGGGAGCTCAGTTGAGGCACCCTAGATTATCAAATTAAACCAGGAGAAGACATGTTTGATTAAGATCATGCAACAGACAACCTGGAGAAATTTAAAATGCTGAAGGACTTTGTAATAGGACTGCTCCACTCTGATTAATGCTCCTGAATAAAAGGGAGGCAAAATGTGCTGACATCTGGATAAAGAGCACAGTGGATGGGCATGGAATGCACTTTAACATAGCAGAGAACTGAGGTACCTGGACCTTGTCCTGGAACTCTAACTCGGGGCTGACCTAAGAATAGAGGCTGATATCCTGTGAAGCTAAGAAAGCCTGTGTTTCAGGGCCCCTCATTCAAATGGACCTCCTCCAAGACCCCAGGAGGGGTCTTAGCAATGTGTTCACATGATTAGATGTTCTTGTAAAATATGCCTCCAAAAAGGAAGAAAAATATTTTAACCACTATTAGTTAAGACTTCTGTCTCTGTCCACTGTCACTTGGCCTCTGTCCTTTCTCTCATGCTGAGTACGTTGAGTGCTCATGGAGTTTTGTGGCTTCATCTCAGTGGAAGTTGAATTGGGAATACATTTAGCTGGGTTGGTGGGATAGATTTATGAGAGTCACAATCACTTTTGTACAGGATGTAATGGCTGTGAGCTGTCCCAGTATGGGGGTCCCATGCCTTCACATGAATTTGGCTGATGTGATGCAATAGAACAGGGCCAGAGGTCATATTAGGATAATGACATGTCCTGTGGCACCCACACTGGTACAGCCAGGTAGTGGAGGAGAAGCTAGGATTTAAATATGTGGAAACAGAAACTGGTGTGTGGAAAAGTCTTCCAACTATCAGGCATGTAAAATGGTAGGTAGAGGATTCTGTTTTCAATAGCACCGGGTCAAAACAGACATGCTCTACTTTCAGAAACAGACTCAATAATCTAGTGTATAAAATAATAAAATTCCCATACAATGATTTTCTTTGTTGATGGAAATCAGTAGAATGAGTTGATCTGACTTCCGTGTATGAAGGACACAGACCTATGCCATCACTACATGCAGGAGAAATGTCTGTGTGTGAAGTTATGTGCCTTATGCATTTTATTATTATTTTTTTTTAATTCATTTTTATTGTTAGACTTATTGGGGTGACATCTGTTAGCAAGGATTACATAGGTTTCAGGCATTCAATTCCACAGTGCATTGTCAACTTGATGCATAATAAGTTCACCACCTAATGTGACCCCTCTTTCCATCCCCTTATATTTAGCTTCCCCCCCTCCTCTCCCACCCCCTCCCCTTTCTCCCC
>PVJL010013470.1:0-32172 GCA_004026885.1 Lyroderma lyra
GTCCGTCTCTGCTCCCTTCCCTCTCCCCGACTCGCCCCTTTCTCGCCAGCCTTCAGGTTTACTTGCGATTTGTGGATTTCTCAGCAGCTGGTTTGTCACTCAGGGTCCGCTTTCTTGGCTCCTGGTCGGCCGTTCAATTGTGTTTTCTGGGAGAGGCTTTAGGAACCTCCTCTCCAGTCGCCATCTTGTCTTCTCTCCCCCATATTTGTTTCTAGAGAGTTCATGATTCTAGATGTTATTATGAATTAAATTGTTTTCTTGATTTACTTTGAAGATTTTTCATTGTGTTTATTTTACAGGCATATCTCATTTTATTGTGCTTTACTTTAATTGCACTTTCCAGGTATTGTTTGTCTTTTTATTTATTTTTAATTTTTAAATTTATTGAGGTGACATTGATTAGTAAAATTGTATTGTGTGTTTATCACCCAGAGTCAGTTTTCTTTCCTTCACCATATATTTGTGTCCCTGTCACTTTTTCCCTACCCCCCTCCTCACTTATCCTTAGGTAACTATTATACTATTGATTGTGTCCATGAGTTTGATAGGTAAACACTGTGCTTGACTCCTCTTATGACCACATCAAAATGACAACTAAACTACAGAAAAACCATAATTAAGAATTACCTGAAGTCTAGCTGAACTGAAGCCCTACAACTAAGGATACACTGAAGAAGTCACCTTGAGACTGGTAGGAGGGATGGAGACTTTGAAGTGGATGGTTCTATATCTATCTGTGACCATTAAAAATCAGGAAGTGTATCTCATCTATAGAAGTTCCCTTCTAAATAAAGAAGAGGTCCCAGCTCCACACCAGGTTCCTGAATTCAGGTTTCCAGTGCCCAGGGGAGAAGTTTTCATTATTTCTGGCTGTGAAAACCAGCAGAGATTGTGGCTGAGAGAGATGAGGGCAGCTGCAGTCCAAGGCACTACTCTAAAAGGGTTCATGTGCAGACATACTTGATGGCAGATTCTCTTGCTCTGAGCTTCAGCATTGAGGCAACAACTCAAAATTTGCCAGACACATATGGAAAGGAAACAAATTGTCTCATTTCAGGGCAAGGGCTGGAGAGGTGACATTCTCCTGGATAGATGAACTTCTGTAAGCCATTGCTTCCTTCTTGTGCCCTTCCCAAGTCTATCCTGCACTTCCAGGTGGCTGTCATATCAGTCTTCATCATCCTGGTTCAGTATTTCTTTGCCCCACCCTCGTGATTTTCTGAGACCCTCCCCAACATTCAGGCACACCCAAGCTATTTCTATTAGTTTGTCTACAAACTGTCTTGGCTTATGTTGAAGACTTTTGTAAATCTCTCAAAGGTTCACCAAACCCAAAGACCCCTCCAAGACCAGCATGGATAGCAGTCATTAGCAGACTACTTAGAGGCATATGCCAGCTGGCCCTGGGCAAGGCATAGTCTGAAGTTGAACTTTTCCTGCAGTGGAATGCTTCCCAGAAGGTCCAGATATTGGCACATCTGGTGGCCAACTATGGACTGAACCAGATAATTGCCCAGCTGCCTCCAAGAATGACACATCAGAAGGCTAAACTGGACAGACACCAGAGCTCTGCTAAAGTGAATCTTGTTCTCTAGAGTCAGCCCTTGAACCGTAGCTCCTCCACTGCAGTCATAGCCAGTCCCTACAACCAATCAGCCTGAGGGTCAATCTGTCTCACTGATATGCAAACAGCAAACAAAGACCAACCACAACAGGAGGGCACAACCAACAGACTCATTTGGAGCACGAAGCTCAAATGATCAGAAAAACTAGACCACTACATAGCACAAGACACCTACTATATAAGGCCACTCTACTAAGAAAAGAATACATAACAGCCCTATCTAATATATAGAAAGAAACACAGGGACTCAGCCAAAATTAGAAGACAAGAAAACATATTTTAAATAAAAGAACAGAATAGAGTTCTGGTAAAGTATATAGACATACAAGCTTAGGAAGTGCACAGTATCTCAAGCTAGAGTAATTTAAAGAGGCCAACACCAACACACATCATAATTTAAAAAGCAAAAACAAATTAAAAAATCTTAAAGCAGAAAGAGAAAAGTATTTATTTACCTACAAGAGAGCTCCCATAAGATTATCAGCTAATTTCTTAATAGATATGTTGCAGGCCAGAGGTATTGTCACAGACAATTTAAAATGTTGAAAGGCAAAGAAAGACCTACAACCAAGATTACTCAGCAAAGTTATCATTTAGAATAAAAAAACTAATAACGAGCTTCCCAGACAAAAAGTATCTCAAAGACTTTATTAGCACCAAATCAGTATTACAAAAAACCTTACATAGACTTATTTCAGACAAAAATATGAATAATTGAATGGCAATAAGTATATATCTATTAGCAATTCTATTAAATGTAAATAGATAACTGCTCCATTTAAAAGACAGGATGGCTGAATGGATAATGAAACAAAACCCTTATGCTAGCTGCCTTACAAGAGACTCAGATTGAAAGACACATACCCAAACAAAAAGTCAAATAATAGAAGATATTTAATTAAAATGAAAAGAAAAAGTCAGGGGTAGTAATACTCATAACAAACAAAATATACTTTAAACAAAAGCTATAAATGACAAAGAAGGACATTGTAATCCTACTTCTGGGTATTTATCCAAAGAATTTCAAAATCCTACTTTAAGGGGATGTGTGCATCCATTTGTTTCTTGCAGCATTGTTAACAACAGCCAAGAAGTGTGGGTAACCTGGGTGTCCATCAATGGAAAAATAAATACAGAAGAGGTGACATATATATACAAGAAAATATTGCTCACCATAAAAAGACAAATGCTATATGATTTTTCTTATATGTGGAATCTAAAGAAGAAAATAAACAATCAAGTAAAACAAATAAATTTATAGATACAGGGAACCTTTTAATGGTTGACAGATGGAAGGGGAATTGAGGGTAGGTAAAAAAGGGAAAGAGATTAAGCAGAAATTGGTTGTTACGAAGTAGCCATAGGGATGTAGGGTATAGCATAAGATATGTAGTGATTAATATTGTAATAACTATGTATAGTGTCAAATGGGTGTGAGATTTATCAAGGTGATAGATGGGAGAAGGGTTGGGGGAAGGGTAAAAAGTTAAAAAAATTAAGAAGCACTAATAATAGTTATAAAATAGTCATGAGAATGTACAGTAAAACATAGGGAATATAGTCAATAATACAGTAATGACTATGTATAGTGCCAGGAGGATCACTTCTTAAATTATATAAATATTTCACCACTATGCTAGACACCTGAAATTAATATAAAATAATATTGTTTGTCAACTGTAAATAAAATATGCAAAAAAGTGGAAAAAGTTGGATAACAGAGGTTCAAATTTTTAGGTATAAAACAAGTAAGTCATGAGTATATAATAAACAGCATAGGAAATATAGTCAATAATATTGTGGTAGTGTGATAAAGTATCAGGTGGTTTTTGGATTTATTGTGGTGATGATTTCTTTTTCTGGGGGTGGGGGTGTACTCTGACTGGGAATTGAACCCAGGCCCTGGCGTTGAGAGCACTGAAGCCTAGCCACTACACCACCAGTGAACCTGTGATGACTTCTTAAGGTATATAAATGTTGGATAATTATTGTGTGTACCTAAAACTAATATAGCATTATATGTCAGCTGTATTTTAATAAAAAGTTAAAAAATAAAAATTAACAAAGTTTTAGTTATAAAAATAGTTATCTGGATGTAAAGCATAGAGAATATATTTGATAATATTTAATAACTATATGGTGCAGAGAAGTATTAGACTTATTGGTGTGATCACTTTATATAGTTATATCAATGTCAAATCACTACATTGTATACTGAAACCAATATAATATTGTATGGAAACTGTAATTGAAAAATAAAATAAAAATTACATCAAAGCATACAACAGTTAAAATAACATGAAATAAAAATTATTTATGCTTTTGAGTGTCAAAATGAAGCTGAATGCTGTCATTTAAATTCAAAACAAAACCTTCCAACCTCCATATCAAATGAGTTTCTCATTTAAATAGCTGGAGATGATGTACAGCAAGGCACTTCAAACCAATAATTTATTTTGTAGCTCTTCAGGAAGTCTGGTCACCAAAGGTTTTACTTTTTTTTTTTATAGATAGCCTCCACTTTTGTGTTTCTTTAGAAAGAGTAACATAGAAAACATAGTGTTCATGTGACCTCATTAACCATTTTGCTGAGTGAGGATACTAGAGAAATATGCCCAATAAGACAAAAATAGTAATAGGTCTAGGAATCTGCCAGACTAGACTAACTTTGAATGTTACAAGTAGAGTAGAAGCATGGTGATAGGTAGAGTTTTTCATCCATCTCCCATCCTCCTTAGAAAAAGTGGAAAGGTAAGTCAAGAGATGTAGACATCTACCTGTCTAAGATTAGAAAAAGAATCTGGGATCATTCCAGGAGAAACATGAAGACCATCATTTCTAGCTTCATAATTTCTGAGATGGGAAGACTAAGATCTAGAAAGATAAAGCAATTTGTCCAAGATTCCTCATCTGGTTAGCATCAGAGCCAGGTCTAGGATTTAAATCTCTGCACACCCTCTTCAAAGCTCATAGCCTTTCTGTTCTATAAATGGTACTTGATTCTGTCTAGGTAAAAAATCAACTACTAAACATGAAATATTGCCCAATCATTCCAAAATAGATATTGCATTTCTTTTGCTAGTGTTTGCATTCTTCAGAATTTGGCATTTAGTCACCAAAGACAAACTTCGGGCCTCAAAGGCCAAGCCTTTAAAATACATCTGTTTCCTATTGAAAGGCGATCTCCAGTGTCAAGAACTATACTATGAATGGCTGTGGTGATGAAGTTTATCTGGGCAACATATGCTTCTAATGGGGTTTAAAGTGTGAAAAATCAGGTTGGTTGTTGTGGATAAATCCATTGGCCTGTTCCAAAAGCAAAATGGGCATTCATTTTTTATGGAAGATGTGATAAAGTGACAAATGAGAGAAGTTTTTACTAAGTTGCTGTCACAGTTCCTGAACACTCAAAATGAGTACTCTAAATACAGCAATAATATGACACTCTTGTATAGTAAAAATTATCTTAGTAGAAGATGTAAGCACTATTTTAAAATACACCCTAAATATCAATTTATTCCAACAAATGGTAGCTGATTGGGCTGTGCTATAATTGGACACAGCATTGAAGAGCTGCTTTGTCTATTATTTAAATTTCCATGAAGAAATAGCTAGTTTCTTCATCTCTACTCCACTCATTTTTCTTTCTGGGCCACAGATGTGTCTTGGCCACAGCACAGTTACAGAGAAAAAAAAACAAGTGAGGGAGTTTAGGAAAGACAGCTCTACAACAGCACAATTTGTAGTCATGACAACCGAGCTGCCGCTGCAAATGGTATAGGCTCACTTTCTCTCCAGGCATCTGCTTAGCAGCTTAAAAGTTTTAGCTGATGATCCCTACAGCCTGCTCTCAGCAACCCCTGTGTTTTTGTTTATTTATTTATTGCTTTGCCCAGGTGGCTGTTAGGGTGGCCTACAGTAGCACGTATGAAAATCATATCAACTATATTTGAGAACCTGCTCAGTGTCTGACTTTGTATTAGACTTTGTAGACACACTCGTGCACACACACACACACACACACACACACACACACACATGCACAAAGAGTTCTGAATTTCTCTTTGGGTTTTATATTTTCTATCATTCTTATAATGACTTTGAGACTTACTCAGGTCATGACCTGAAAACGAAAACAAAAACCAGATAATCTTTTAGCATGATACCCTGAAAATTTATCCATGTTGTCACAAGTGGCATGATCTTATTTTATTTATGGCCAAGTAATATTTTATTGTATATACATACATTTTTTTATCCAATCATCTATTGAAGGATGCTTCAATTGTTTTAATTTTTTGGCAACTATGAATAATGCTGCAATAAATGTAGGGGTACATATAAATTTATAGATAAATGTTTTCAGATTTTGGTAGTATATGTTGAGAAATTGGATTGCTGAGTCTTATAGTAATTCTATTCTTAATTTTTTTAATTATATGGAATATAATTTATTAGTGTGGTGGCATTAATGTTTACAAACCTCTCTTTCCTTTCCCTAAAGTACCAAAAATAACCTATAATTTTATAGGCTCCTCAATCTCAAATCAGCTCTTAGACATCTGTGATACACAATCTGAGAAAGTGTTGAAATATGCTGGAGATTAAAACAATCTACACAGTAAGAAAATGAGAAAGAGGAAAGGGGTGAAGGAAGGGTATAAAAGGCAAAAATGAATGTGGGTACAGAGCATTTGATATAAAGTGAGTCTATTGAGATTTGTCACTAAACATATATATTAATGTGAACATATATATTACTGTTATTTATTAAACATGACCAATGCTTTTTTCCAGAGGGAAAAAAATCACTAAAATCTCAAACTTCAAAAAGTTGAATTAATATTATAATTCCAATTTCATACCATAAAACATCCAAGTAAACTAGATACTGACTAGATTGAAAAGTATTTCAAAAATGTGCCAAATTTCCTCTTTATCACAGGAGGCTATTTTTAATTTTATGAAAAATATTCTTACTGATGGACTTGGCCTAAAATGGCTCCTGAACCATTATCTTATTCAGTTTACCTCTCTTACTGGGACTCAGTTCAGCTCAGGAAACCAAAACCCATCCTAACCTAGGAAACTGAAACCTACCCTTGACCAATCAGACATAACCACCTATACTCTCCTCCGCATTCATCCACCATAACCCCTTACCTATATATCTTCCCCTCCTCTTGGTCAGGGCTGCTGCTTTCCTCCCTTTGTGAGGCAGCCCAGTAGTGCACCTAATAAAGCTTGTTACTGTTGCCTGGTGTTTAGGTTTATATCTCTAACACACACTGTTTTGTTAAGTAAAATAAGCAAGATGGAAAATTTGAGAACCATGTGATTTCACACATCTGTGGGGTATACAACAGAAAGTACCAAATGAACAAGACACACAAACAAAAATTTATAGACACAGACAACAGTTTACTGGTAACCAGAGGGTAAGTAGGAAAAAAGGTGGTAGAAGAAAGTAAAGGGAGTCTAATATATGGTGACAAAAGAAGAATTGACTTAGGGTTGTGAACACATAATGAATGCATTATATAAATTATGTATTATAGAATTATATAGTTGTTGATCAATGTCACCCCAGTAAGGCTAACAATAAAACAACTATAATTTTACTAACCAATTGTTCCCCATTAATTCAATTAAGATATAAAAAAACTGAATAATTTTTTCCTAAATCATTATGCAAACTATTACTTTGGATGAAATAAAAGCAGCATGAGAAAGATAAAGTGAAGTGAGACTAGAAGGGAAATATTGTATTAACACATAAGATCAGTTGATACCTGCTAAGAAAAATGTGGACTAGTTGTTTTCCAAGAGAATCTAGATCACGTCAAGAGCTTACCATGTATGAGAATTATCTATACTTTACTTCTTAATCTTATTACAGATTTTTTAAAGATTATTATATGAGATATTTTAATTCATGAGATTATAGGTTAACTATGTGTGATTATGTGTGTGTGTGTGTTTTATGAAATACTTCTTAGCTAATCTTTTTGGTAAGTCATTTTTCCAGACCAGCTGTCAGCTATTTTGTCACCAACTATACTGTACTTCATTTAATAAGAAAGGTCTTAGAAAGGCAAATAAATGCATTTTAAATTGATAATGTTACATTTTCACAATTTTCTCATAAGTTGAAATGCCAATTATGAATCATCTCATTAAGCTTTTGGACTTTAACAGCACAACTTATGTACTCATTCACACTTCATTACCCAATTGTCATAAGAGACATTATTATATTGAGTGTTTATTAAGGTAAGTTTTACATCACATATGTAATTTTCTTATAGAATCTTCCTCTGAATATTTCTAAAAATTTTATTTAAGTTTCACAATATGACCAATGAAGAAACAATAATCTCTCTTTTCTGTTTATGAGCATTAAAATATAAGAAATGGGAGAATTCATATGCAAATAATCCTCTTTTAGTGATCACTGTATACATTACATCCACATGTATTTTTTAATTATAAATACATCATATATGTTTTATTATATAGAAGTTATCATCCCTTATCTCAGGACAAAGTTATCAGCTTTGTCTTTAATCTAGATAAGTACTGCAAAAGGTTGTTAGATAGCCAGATATTTTCCCACTTGGCATCTAACATCTAGATATGTAGAAATATCAGGATACAGTAAAACCTCAGTTAAACAGACTGCATAAAAAGGGTGGTAGTGAGTAATTGAGTATTTTGGTGACCTGAGTGCTGGAAGTAACAACAAACATGTGTTTGTTTTACTTTTCTTACATATTATTGTTAAATGTATTAATGTGAAATTGGTTAGAAAAAATTACAAACGTTCCAGGTGTGCAATTCTACAGTGCGTCATCTATGTGTTGCATTGTGTGTTCATCACCAGGACTCAATTCTTTTTCCATCACCACATACTTGACCTGCCCTCCCTCCTCTCTTACCTCCTCCCCGCTTATCCACGGGCAACCACTAAACTAATTATTGTGTCCTCAAGATTAGTTTCTTTGTTGCTTTCAGTTTTATATTCCACATATGAGTGAAATCATATGGTTCTTGGTTTTTTCTGTCTGTCTTATTTTGCTTAGCATGATGATTTCAAGTTCCATTAGTTTTGTCACAAATGGCAGTATTTCATCTTTTCTTATAGCTGAGTAATATTCCATTGTGTATATGTACACAGCTTCTTTATCCAGTCATCTATCGAAGGGCATTTTTGCTGTTTCCATGACTTGGCCACTGTCAACAGTGCTGTGATGAACATTGGGGTATATAAGCCTTTGTGGACTTAGGTTGTCAAATTTGGGGGGTAGATATACAGAAGGAGAATCAACATGTCATATTGTATCTTCATTCCCAATTTTCTGAGAAACCACCACACTGTCCTCCATAGAAGTTGTATCAATATGCATTGCCACTAGCAGTGTGTGACAATTACATTTTATTCACAGCCTGTCAAGCAATTGTTATTACTTGTGTCATTGATAACAGCCATTCTAACAGGTGTGAGGTGGTATCTCATTGTGGTTGATTTGCATTTTTCTAAAAACTGATAAAGTTGACTATTTTTTATATGTCTGTTGACCATTTGTATGTCTTCATGGGTGAAGTGTTTGTTCAGATTCTCTTCCTACTTTATTTATTATTAGACTTAATTGGGTTGACATTGGTTAATAAGAATTATATAGGTTCCAGGTGTACAATTCTACAGTGCATCATCTATGCATCTCATTAAGTGTTCACTACCCAGTGTCAACTCTTTCTCCATCACCATATATTTGACTCCTCCTCCATTCTTGACCTCCCCCTCCCCCATCTTTCCCATCCCCACCCTCTTTGCCTTCAGGTAACCACTAAACTATTGACTGGGTTCATGAGTTTTTGTTTCTTTGTTGCTTTCAGTTTTATATTCTATATATGAGTAAAGTCATATGGTTGTTTTTTTATTTCTGGCTTATTTCACTAACCATGATGTTCTGAGGGTCCATCTATTTTGTTGCAAATGGCAGTACTTCATCTTCTCTTATAACAGAGTAATATTCCATTGTATATATGTACCACAGCTTTTTTATCCAGTTATCTATCAAAGGGCACTTTGTTTGTTTCTATGTCTTGGCCATCCTGAACAGCATTGTGATGAACATTTGGATACATAGGTCTTTGTGAACTAAAGTTTTTAAATTTGGGAGATAGATGCCCAGAAGGAGGATTGCTGGGTCATATGGTTACTCCTTTCCCAATTTTCTGATAAATCTCCACACTGTCTTTCATAGCATTTGTACCAATATCCTTTTCCACCACAGTGTGTGAGTTCCTTTTTCTCCACATCCTCTCCAGAATTTGTTATTCCTTGTCTTATTGATAATAGCCATTCTAACAGGTGTGAGGTGGTATCTCATTGTGGTTTTGATATGAATTTTCCTAACAGCTAATAAAGTTGAACATTTTTTTCATATGTCTGTTGGCCATTTCTATGATTTAATGGGAGAAGTTTCTGTTCAGGTCCTCTGCCCACTTTTTAATTGAGTTGTTTATTTTTTTGTTGTTGAGTCATACTAGCTATTTTCAGTATTAGTCATTCTTCAAATGTGTTGTTTGCAAATATTTTCTTTCATTCAGTTGGCTGTCTTTTTGCTTTGTTGATGGTTTCTTTTGCTGTGCAAAATCTTTTTAGTTTGATATAGTCCCATTCATTTATTTTTGCTTTTATTTCCCTTGCCTTTGAGATAAGGTTCATGAAGTCCTCCTTGAACCTAAGATCTCTAAGTTCGTTACCAATGTTTTGTTCTATACAGTTTATTGTTTTGGATCTTTAATCCATTTTGAATTAATTTTAGTATATGGCAACAGTTCACAGCTCAGATTTATTCTTTTGCATATGGTTTTCCAGTTTTCCCACCACCATCCCCTGAAAAGGCTTTCTTTCCTCCATTGTATATTTTTTACTCCTTTATCAAAAATTATTTGTCCATATATCAGATTACTTATTTCTGAGTTTTTTATTCTCTTCCATTGGTTTGTGTGTTGGTTTTTCTGCCAATACCATGCTGTTTTTTTTTTAGTTGGTACCCTGAGCATGGATCGAACCCAGGCCACAGCAGTGAGAGCGTTGAAGACTAGCCACTACACCAACAGGAAAACCCCCTGGTTTAATTATTAAAGCTTTGTAGTATAAATTGAAATTGGGGAGCATGATATCACCAGCCTTATTCTTTTTATGTAGCATTGCTTTGGCTATTCAAGATCTTTTGTGGTTTCATACAAATCTGATCATTTTTATATCTATTTTGTGAAAGTATGTTAGTGAAATTTTTATGGAAATAGCATTAAATTTATATATTGCTGTGGGCAATATGGGCATTTTAATAATGTTAAAACTTTCTGGGAGTTCCCTGGTGGTGTAGTGGCTTAAGGCTTCGGCGCTGGCGCTGTCAATACTGCGGCCTGGGTTTGATTCCTGGCCAGGGAACTACCCACATACAAAAATAGAAAGAAAAAATAATAAAAAAAAAACTTTCTATCCAAGAACAGAAAATATATTATTTGTGTCTTCTTTAATTTCTTTTAATACTATCTTACAGTTTTCACTGTATAAGTTTGTCATGTTCTTTGTTAAGTTAATACCCAGGTATTTTTGTTGTTGCAATTGCAATAGGTATTGATTCTGTAATTTCTTTTTCTGAAGATTTGTTGTTTGTATATAGAAACGCAATTGATATCTGTGCATTGATTTTGTATTTTGTCAATTATATTTGTATATGGTTTCTAATAGTTTTTGTGTAGAGTATTTAGGATTTTCTATATAAAGGATTATGTCATCTGCAAATAGTGAGTATCACTTCTCCAAATTTTATATATTTTATTCATTTCTCTAGCCTGATTGCTCCAGCTAGAACTTCCAGTACTACATTGAATAGCAGTGGTGACAGGGTAAATCCCTGTCTTGTTTTTGATTCTAAGTGAATGGGCTTCAGCTTCTCCCCATTGAGTATGATATTAGTTGAGGGTTTGTCATGCATGGCCTTTATTATGTTGAGGTATTTCTTTCTATCTTATTTTATTCATCGTTTTGATCACATATGAATATTGTATCATGTCAAATGCTTTTTTTGCATAAATTGATATGATCTACAGTTTTTGTCTTTTTTAGTTAATGTGGTTATCATATTGATTGATTTGCATATGTTGAACCAGTTTTGTGCTCCTGAAATGAATCGCACTTGATCATGGTGTAAGATCGTTCTGATGCTATTTGTATTTTATTTGCTAACATTTTGTTTGGGATTTTTGCATTTGTGTTCATCGGAGATACTGGTCTATAGTTTTATTGTGTTGTCATTACCAGGCTTTGGTATTATGGTAATGCTGGTCTCATAAAATGAGTTGGGAAGTATTGCCTTATCTTCAATTTTTTGAAAGAGTCTGAGGAAGTTAGGTGTTAATTCTTCTTTGAAAGCTTTATAGAACTTATTGGTGAGATGATCTAGCTAGAGGCTTTTGCCTTTAGGGAGGTTTTGTATGATTGCTTCAATTTTTTTACTATTGACTGGTCTATTTAGATTACTCAGTTCTTCTTGAATAAGTCTAGGTAGACTGTTTCTAGAAACTTGTCCATTTTTCCTGGGTTTTTACATTTGGTAGCATAAAGCTCTTCATAATATTTTCTTATATTGCTTTGTATTTCTGTTATATCAGTCATAATTTCTCCCCTTTCATTTCTAATTTTGGTGATTTGTGTTTTTTCTTTTCATTCTTTGGTTAGCCTAACCAGGCATTTGTCAATTTTATTGATTTTTTTTCAAAGAACGAGGTCTTTGTTCCATTAATGTTTTTTTTATTGTTTTTCTGTTCTGAATTTTGTTTAGCTCTGCTCTAATCTTTATTATTTTTTCCTTCTGCTGCTGACTTTGGATTTTTCCATTCTTCTTTTTCTAGTTCTTTAAGCTTGAATGTTAAGATGTTTACTTGTAATTTTTCTTGTTACTTCAGATAGGCTTTTAATGATATAAATTTGCTTCTTATTATTGCTTTTTCGACATTCACGTAATGTTGATATGTTGTATATTAATTGTCATTAGTTTCTATGTATTTAATTTCTTCTTTTATTTTTTCTCTGATCCAGTCATTTTTAAACAAGATGTTGTTTAATCTTTATGTATATGAGATCATTTCCACTTTCTTTTGGCAATTGGTCTACAATTTCAAAACTTTGTCTGAGAATACACTTGATATGATTTCAATCTTCTTGAATTTGGTGAGCCTAGTTTTGTGTCCCAGGATATGGTCTATTCTTGAGAATGGCCCATATGAACTAGAAAAGAATGCATAGTTTTTTATTGTTGGATGAAGTATCCTATAAACGTCAATTATATTTAATTGCTATAATGTATCATTTAAAGCTGATATTTCCTTTTTTATTTTCTGTTTCAATGATCTGACAATGGCTTTTAAGTGGGTGTTTAGGTCCCGTACTCTAATTGTGTTTTTGTTAATTTCTCCATTTATATCTGTTAGAAGTTGCTTTGTAAATTTTGGTGCTTCCTGGTTTGGGCATATATATTAATGTGTGTCATGTTTTCTTGTTGTTGTACTGTCTCTTACATTGCTATAAAATGTCCATCTTTCTCTCTTGTTAACTTTTTTATCCTGAAGTCCGTTTTGTCAAATATCAGTAAGGAAACTCCTAAGTTTGCTCTGAATGTCATTTGCTTGCAGTGTTGTTTTTCAACCTTTTACTCTGAGTCTGTTTTTCTTCTTATCGCTGAGTTGTATCTTTTGGAAACAGCATATGGATGGGTTTTGTTTTTCAATTCGGTGTGCTACTCCATGCTTTTTTATTGGTGAGGTCAGTCCATTTACTTTTAAGGTGATGATTGATATATAAGTATTTCCTATGGCCCTCACTTTCTCCCTTTCTTATTTCCTTTTTGTTGTCCTAACACTTCCCCATTTATTTTGATTCTTTGTTTTAGGACAAATAGCCTCTTTCTGTATTGCATGAAATGCTGGCTTCATGCCACAAAATTCCCTCAGCTTCTTCATGCCTGAAAATGTCTTTGTTTTTCCTTCATATCTAAAGGATAATTTTACTCGATTAACTATTTTTGGCTGAAAGTTTCTTTCTTTTAATATTTTAAATATTTTATTCCACTCTGTTCTGACTTCTAGAGTTTCTGCTGAGAAGTCTGATGGCAACCTGATGGGCTTTCTTTAAAAGGTTATAGTTTTTTCTTTCCTAGCTGCCTTGAGAATTCTCTTTGTCTTTGTTTTATGACATATTCCGTATAATGTGCCTTAGAGAGTATCTGTTGGGGGTCCCAGTAACTAGGGTACCTATTTTCTTCTTGAATTTAAGATTTCAGGTCTTTCTTTAGGTTTTGAAAGTTCTCATCTACTATTTGTATAAGCTCTCTGTAGAGTTCTGTTTTGCACCTTGTGCTATACTTATAATTCTAATAGTGTGCTTTCTAATAGACTCAGATAGTTCTTATAGAATTGTTTCAGTTCTTTTGACTCTGAAGTTCTTATCTTCTTTCTGTGTTGTTTCCATGTTTCAATCTTCAATATCACTAATTCTTTCCTTCATCTATTGACTGTGTTTCCTATGGTAGTTCATTTCTCAGTTCTTTTATTGCATTGTTTATCTCTAAAATTTCTACTTGTTTCTTTTTTATATCTTCAATTTCTTTGTTAAAATGTTTTTTTTTTGTTCACAGATTTTCTTTCTGAGATCATTTATCTGGGTCTGTGTATTTTGTCAACATTGTTTCTACTCTCTGAGTGTTTTTAAGAACTTCAGCCTTTTATTCTGTGTGACTTAGATGATGTATTTCCAGATCTATATTTTCCTTTTCTAGAGATTTTTCATTTTGTTTTTTAGTGGCTTTGAATCCTAAGGCACACATTGCAATTGATGCTTTTCTTTTTCTGGGCATGAAGGCTTTTTCTGTGGCAGATATAGAGAAGTCTTCCTTTTTTTCTTTTTCTTTCTTTCTTTCTTTCTTTCTTTCTTTCTTTCTTTCTTTCTTTCTTTCTTTCTTTCCTTCTTTCTTTCTTTCCTTCTTTCTCTTCTCTCTATCCCTTTTCTTCCTTTCTCTTCCCAGTCAGTATCACTGAAGTGTCTTCCAATATATTTCTCTTGATTATCCAAATTCCTATCTCTGGAAGCTTTCCTGCAATGTGGACTTTCCTTCTTTTGATCTAGTCACCTTAATGTTGATGTGCCTCCCTTTTTGGAAAATGTGGTGGGCAATGGTGTGCTATGTCTCTGAGATAAGTGCAGCGAAAAGTTGCTGTGCCTGTGTTTTGGAGTTTTCCTGAACTCTATGGTAGGTTTCCAGCTGGGTGTGGAACGTACACTAGGTGGCATTGGCGGGGGGGCACATTGGGAGAGAGTTAGGGAAAGCAGCCAGGCTCAGTGTCTCTGATTTTTGCCTGGGTTTTGGGGCAGTGTGGTCTTTAGTTTCTTTGTTTTTTGCAGTAGCTTCCCTGGTTGCTGACTTCACTGCACCACTAGTATGTTCATCATGAAAGCCTGGGGAGTGGGGGGAGTGGCTCTGAACACATTGGTTGGCAGTCAAGTGCTTGCCACCAATTCAGCCTTTCTGCCTCCTTCTGAGCCCATGTTTCACCTAGGACCATGTTTTATTCTGGTCAGTGTTTCCATGGCATCTGACTTTCAGTTTCAATTTAGCCCAGAGCCAACTTGTAGTTGGGGCATGCTGCAGCTTGGGACCCTATTCTCACCCAGGGCAGTTCAGGTGCTTTGTTCAGTCTCTGAACCTCCTAGGGTGCAGCATTTCAGTTGGGGGCCTATTGCCACATCTTGGTTTAACTTGCCCAAGGTCTTACAGGGTTTCAGCTGCTTTCACCGTCACTCTTGTGACCACTTGGCCGCCAACCCATCTGGGATTTTGTTGCTCCTCAGCTAGTGTCCCCTGGCTTTTTCCTAGTTTTCTTCGTCATCTCCAAGTCAGGTCATGGGTTGATTTCTGCAGTTGCATCTCTGCTCCACTATCTCCCTCCTCTCTCATTTACTTCCCTTTCTTTGACCATCAGGTGTTTTCTTGTGATGAGTGGATCTCTCAGCTGAGACTGTGCCACTCAGATTTTCCCACTCAGAGTCAAATCTTGATTGTTTGATTGAATTTTTCAGGAGATGTTTGAGGGATTTTTCTCTGTCATTGCCATCTTGGGTCCTGTCCTCTATTGTACTCTTTTCATAGTGGATAGTTTCCTCAATTGTCAAAGTCTACTTCACTTTCAGTAACCAGTAAATTTTTGTTTGTTGACTAAGAATTATGCAGGACAAGAGGCTCATCTTCTAGAAATTCTCATTTAAATAAAACCCACAACATGAGATTTAATTTTAAAATATGCTTCTTCTACAGAAGAGACCTTTTACATGGAGATTTTAGCTAGTAGAGTTCTGGTTAATTGAAATCTTACTGTAATTAAATGTATTGTTTAACTATAGGGGTTAAGAGTGTTAATTCTTAAATGTGTTGAATTTCTTGCCTTGCTCTATCATGGTAATGTATTGTTGTGTATCTATGAAAACACTTGAGGCTCTCAATTTTCATTTTCTCTTCTTTTAAATTAGAATGACAACAATACCTAACATAGAAAATTGTTTTAGTGATCATAGGGGCCATTACACGTAAAGTTTTTAGGACTATACCGGTATATAGCAAATGGTCAAATAATTTTAATCATTATTATTGTTCCAGTTATTTGTAATGGTAAAAACTTAAACATAATATTATGTGTTGTATAATATTATGCTCATGCCACCCACAGTCAGTTCTCCTTCCATCATTATATATTTGATGCCCCTCTACCACCCCTTTTCCCTTACTTTCTTAAAACCATTAAACTATTGTTTGTGTACTTGAGTTTTTGCTTCTTTTTTTTTGTCTTGTTCCTCTGTTGTTTTCAGTTTTATATCTCACATATGAGTAAAGTCTTATGGCTTTTTACTTTTTCTGTCTGACTTATTTTGCTTAGCATGATAATATTAAGATTTATCTATGTTGTCACAAATGCCAGTATTTCATCTTTTTTTGTGGCTGAGTAAAATTCCATTGTGTGTATCACATTCTCTTTATGAAGTCATCTATTGAAGAACACATTGGTAATTTTTACATCTTGGACACCGTGAATAATGCTGTAGTGAACATTGAAGTACATATGAGTTTGGACAATTAATTTTGTGCACTCATAGAAAAAGTGCTACATACCTCATTGCTAAATATCAGTATGTTTGCCTTTGAAGTACTCCCCTTGGGAAGATATGCATTAACAACAGTGCCTAGTCCACTCTTTAGAGGAATTTTGGAACTCTTTTTTTGGAATGGCCGTTAGAGCTGTCATTGTCCCCAAAATCTGATGATTAAGTTTGCAAACTTGCCACCATGTGCTTATGTTGGCAGCACTGTTCTGAGATATTTGTAAGTGCATGGTGGCAAGATTGCAAACTTAGTTGTCAGAATTTGGAGATTATGACAACTCTGACGGCCATTTCAGAAAAATAGTTCCAAAATTGCTTTGAATGGTAGACTAGGCACTGGGTTAGTGCAAAGCTTCCAAATGGGAGTACTTCAAAGGCAACCATAGTGATATTCAATTATGAAGTATGTAGCATAGCACTCTTTCTAAAATGAGTTCACAAAATTAATTGTCTTACCTCATGCATCTTTGAGAACAATTATTTTCTGCTTTTTTTTTTATTAGATACCCAGAAGAAAGAGTGCTTGGTCACAGGGTACCTTTATTCTTAACTTATTGAAAAACCTTCATATTGTTTTCCATAGTGGCTGTATGAACTTACATCCCCACCTGCAGTGTATGAGGATTCCTTTTTCTTCACAGCCTCTCTAACACTTGTTATCATTTGTTTTGTCAATGATAGCCATTCTAACAGATGTGAGGTAATATGTCACTGTAATTTTGATTTGTATTTCTCTAATTGGTAGTGAGATTGAGCAGTTTTTTATATATCAGTTGGTTGTTTGTATGTGTCCTTGAGAAGCTTCTGTTTATGTCCTCTGCCCATTTTTAACTAGATAATTTGTTTTCTTGTTATTGAGTTGTATGAGTTCTATATATTTTTTTGATATCAGCTCCTTATCAGAGGTGTTTTTGGAAAATACATTTTTTTAATTTGGTTTGTTGCCTCTTCATTTTGTTGATGGTTTCTTTTGTTGTACACATGCTATTTAGTTTTATATATTATTTCTTGTGTTTCCATATTATTATAAATAGCATTTTTTAATTTAAATTTTGCAATTTTGTAAGTAGTATACAAAAGCAGTTCATTTTTTATGTAGATATTGTATTCTGCAATTATGTTAAACTTATTTAGTGATTCTAGAAGTCTTTTTTTAGAACACATAGGTTGTCTACATTGATAATCATGTGATATGAGATTAAAGTCAATTTTACTTGTTTTTTTTACAAACTGAACACTTTTTTTTCTTATCTCATTGTAGTGGCTTGAGCATTCAGTACTATGTTTAATAGAGGTGTTGTAAACACCCATACATGCTTTATTCCTAATCTTAGATGAAAAGCATTTAGTCTTTTACTCATAAATACAGTGGATATAAGCTGTTATTTTTTGATATATGATCTTTATCAGTTTGAGAAAATTTCCTTTTACTCCTCGTTTTGTTGAGAGCTTTTTACCAAGAATAAATTGGGTTTTTGACAAATTCTATTTATGTATATATAGAGGTGATAACGTTTTTTTCTGTCATAATAAATTACATTGATTAAAGTATTAAATCAACCTTTCTTTGTTAGACTAAAACCTGCTAGGTTATGATATTTTATTCTTTTAAAATAATATTTAATAAAATTTTCTAAGAATTATTTTTTCATGTATATTCATGAGGATTTTTGGTTTATAGTCTTTTCTTTTTTGTCTGGTTTTTGTATTATGATAATACTGGTCTCATAGAATTAGTTAGATACATTTTCTCACCCTTAATTTCTTATAGGAGTTTTCATAATGTTTGTATCATAACTTTCTTAAATATTTGGTAGAGTTCATCAGTAAACCCATATGGAAACTATTTTTTTTTCAGAAAATGTTTAACTATAAATTTAAATATCAAGGTGATAATATGAAATGTGTATTATAAAAGTAATAGAAGTTAACAGAGGTGAAATGATGAAGGTGGTGGTAATATAAAGATATACTGTGCTGGAAAAGCTTTTAGAGAAATTTTATCACATTAGGAGATCACTGAAACCTGTTGAGGGATTTGAATTTATAAAGCTAATATAGATTGAGGCCAATAAAGCTGAATGATTCCTGCTCAAAGCATAACAATCTAAACCATATAAATGAACCCACAGAAAAAAATGTGGTGAGTTTCTGCTTAATAAGTAAAATATTTTACTTAACCTTGTACCTCAGAATGTATATGAAGTGGGACACAAAAAAACCCAAAATTTATATATAAAATGTTGTGTATTTTTTATTACATGTTTAATCTTTAGTCAACTTTAAAGTACTCTCTGATGCAAAACACCTGTAGAGCTGCTTTTTCCACTACTCTAAACAGTTTTTGAACTCATCAGTTTTGATGCCATTTATTGCTTCTGTTATTTTTGGCTTCACTTTTTCTACAACAGCACAACATTACACTTTGAGGACTTTTCTCATCTGAGGAAACACACAAAAAATGTCACTTGGGGCAAAATTGTCTCTGGAAGTGAGATTTGGTAAATAGAGAAGGTGGGGCATGTAGGACATGCAGGTTTTTTTGCCAAAAACTACAGAACATTTTTGTGCAGTATGGGCAGGTGTGCTTTCATGCTACACATTGTTTGTTTAAATCACACAACGTGAAATGGGCAAATGTATTGCAAGAGTCTTTAAAAATAATTCACTGAAGCTGAACACAGCCTCTAATGATATCAGCTAGTATATTGATGCTGATGAATTTCTAGAACACTCACTTGTCAGGGAAAGCCTGTACTACAAAGGACCCATCCTTTAAAAGGTAATTCCAGTTTTGGGAAGGTTCTCCCTAATGTGTGTGTGTGTGTGTGTGTGTGTGTGTGTGTGTGTATCACATTGTGTCTGATATTTTTGGATAATGCTGAATTTTACTGAAATGTAAAAGATCAGGAGTAGAAAATATTAAAAAAAGGTGTAAATGGTATGTTTTCACATACATAGAAAACACTAATATCTAATCAAAAATTAGGTATATTTTATATTTTTAAAATAATTCTCTGAACTTCCCTCTCACAAATCCAGAAAAACAGCATTTTTATGTGGTAACATATATATGTTTATTTGAAAAAGTAGTTAGCTGACAAAAATTTGGCCTGAATTTATCATTTTCAATCTTGAACTAGGCTAATAACAATAACAATAATAATAATAAAAGTCAAACATTGTAATATATAGCAATTTCTGTGAGAGAGACAACACTCTTTAAGCATTTTGATTTAGATACTCAGATAGGGCAAAGATATATAAGAGAATACAGACCAGAATAAGTGAATGAATCACCATATTTTCTCATGGATTTCTTTTTCAGTTTTATACATCAGTCTTATGAAAAACAAAACAGATACAATTATCATATTTCAAGGCTTTAACAACATGTTAAGCAATTGGAATTTGATACATTTGTTGCTGTTTTAATAAATTATGCTCTATAATATTTTTAAGTTTGAGAAACTATATTACATTAAAGGGTTTAGCAGTGAAGCTACTCTTTTCTTTATTGTTTTTTAGTGGCTAAATATTTAAAAAGGTTTTAGGTTGTCTGCAGTGCCTCAACCCTATTTTGCTAGATTTAGCTGCTGCTTTTCCAAAATAACTTTGAGATCTATTCACATGGTCTTCACTGGAACCTATATAAAAGTCATCTCTTTGTATTGCAAAGTGTGTTCAGCAAAGTCAAGTGACACCTAATTATTGTAGCAGAAAATATTATGTGAAAAATATTTTGATAGGTGTTGAATGTAAAAGACTTAATGATAAATTTCTATTGTTCCTCAAATGACCTCTGACCTGCATAGTAACAACTTGCTTTATATGTTGCTAGACTTTGAGATATTCAGGCAAATAGTTCTACACTACCACTGGACAAAAGTCAAAGACAAAAATAAAATATAAAATGTGAAGATACAATTAAACATGCAATATTTTGAGGGAAGTATGAAATTCAATATAATACCCAATATAAAAGATTTTTCTTATTTTAGATATAATATTGTCCATTTGAGTTTGTCTCTGTGTTTTCTGTAGGTTTGTATCCAGAGCTATAAGGAAAAAAGAACATGCAAGTTAATGGTCAATGATTGTCCTTTAAACTCCAAGCCATACCTGAAAAATTTTTATTAAGTAAATTATTACTGGAATTCATTTACAAAAATAACTAACTTGCTATTTCTTTTAATATGCTTATGTTTACCTTGTGTTATTTTGAAGGAAAAATTTCTTATTAGGTAGAGAGTGTCTTTTACTGTGCCAACTTCTGAAATATGAAGGAAGGTTTACTGCATTTTCTAGAGCACAATAAAATTATATTAGCTTGCTTCTGCCTATAAAATAGCAAAGAAAAACATTACACATACATAGTCAGGCTATAAAAGTCAGCCAAAACTTGCCGATAAGTATATGCCTATCAGGAAAATAAAACATTGATTTTTTGAGACAAGATTCACTCACCCTCAACTTCTTTTGAAAAAGATTAAAAAATAATTCACTTCATCAGTTTTGCACAGAAATGAAAAAGCTTTCAGCCAACAAATTTACTTTAGCATGAGAAATAACTCCTGTTATTCATGGATAAAAAGTGGAAAATTAAGAAGAATTTGATAAAAATAGTAAGGTCCCCAGGACTTGCATTTGAAAAGCACAGTTCTAGGCATTAAAGAAAGAGTAAAAAAAAAAAGAGTAAAAAATTGTAGAATGTACACAAGCTCTGACAATTAAGTTTACAAACTTATCCTAGAAAAAGTGCTGCATAACTCATCGATGAATATCACTACAGTGACAATTGAAATACTCCCCTTGTGTAGCTATCCACTTACTCCTGGCCTAGGTCACCCTTCAAAGCAATTTTGGAACTCTCTCTGTAATGGTCATCAGAGCTGCCACTGTATTACACTTGATTTCCTGAATGTCATAAAAATGTTGCTTTTACAATATTTCCTTTGTCTTTGGGGAAAGAACTAAATCATTGGGAGTCAGATAAGGTGAATAGGGAAAGTGTTCCAATACAGTTATTTGTGTACTAGCTAAAAACTCCCTCACAGCCAATGCCATGTGAGCTGGCATATTGTTGTGATGCAAGAGCCAGAGTTGGTGAAAAGTTCAGGTCATTTTTATCTAACTTTATTACACAGTTTTGTTAGCACTTCCGAATAGTATACTTGCTGTCTGGTTTGTACAAATTCATAATGAACAATCCCTCTGATATCAAGAAAAGTTAGGAACATTGTTTTGACTCTTGATTTGGACTGATGGAACAATTTTGATCATGAAGAATTGGCTAACTTCCATTATCAATATTTTTTACTGAAAAATAGGCCTTCAGAATGTATATAGTATCTGAGTTAAGTTTATACAAATGGTTATTCTATAAATAGTGCTGATTTTCTCTCTTGTCATTCTTTCCCATATTTGATTTAGGTAAATACAACTGAATTCCATTAGACAATAAGAGATAATTTTTTTTAATGTGAGTGTTTCCCTGGCTGGGAATCGAATCCTGGCCACAGCATTGACAGCACCAAAGCCTAGTCACTACACCACCAGGGAAATTTTGATAAGATTTAATTTTGATAGAGTAACATTGAGCAGTGAAAACAGAAAACCATAATACAAATTATAATTTATTTTTTGCCACTAATTAGCACATTGCATCTCAACCAACTTTTCAGGTATCATTTTCTCATCTATAAAAAGGCAACTTCAAACTGATTTTTAAATTTCCTTTCCATTGTTATACTTTACAACCCTCTGAAAATAATTACTGAACATGTGCTAATCCTGGGGGCCTATATCCAAGAGGCAGATTTCCTGAATTTGAATCCTGTTTGCCACATAAAATTTATGTGACTCTTGGTCAAGTCTAAACTTTCTGTGCTTTCCTTTTCTCATGTATAGTAGCAGTAAGTAAGCAATAGAGTTGTTTTAAAGATTAAATAATTTAATAAGCTTAAAGGTATTTATAATAGTTTCTGGCACATTGCATACTTAATAAAATACTAATTCTTAATATTATTAATAAATAAAAACTTTGTTAAGTGCTAGAAAATAAGGATAGAAACAAATTCTGCTTCCAAGAAATTTAGAGACTATGGCAGGAAGTCAGAAAGCAAATAAAGGTGCAATGGCACCTACCTGAAAATACAAGCAATGTTTCACAGAGAAGATAACATATTTTATAGCTTATTATTTAATATATATATGTGTGTGGGGGGGTACACACACACACACACACACACACACACACACACACACACATTTATTTATTCCATAGTCACTTTAAACATACTTATTTCATAATTTTTATTTTTAATCTAATTTTTATCTGTTAAAATTTTTATTAATATTTTCAATTACAGTTGACATTCAACATTACTTTATATTAGTTACAAGTCTCTAGCACAATGGTAAGACATCAATACAATTCATGAAGTGATTCATCCAACTAGTTCAGTATCCACTCAACACTATACATAGTCATTATTGTATTATTGACTTCATTTCTTCTGCTGTACTTTACACCCACATGACATTTTTTTGTTAAATTTATTTGGGTAACATTGGTTAGTAAAAATTACATACATTACAGGTGAACAATTTCCCATGAGTATTTTTATAATTAGCAATTTGTACTTCTTAATCTCATCACTGTTTTCACTCAGCTCCCCAAGCTTTCTCTCCTGGCAAACATCAGTTTGTTCTCTGTATCTAAAAATCTGTTTCTGTCTTGTTTTTCTGTATTGTTCTTTAATTTCTACATATAAATGAAAACATATGGTATTTTTCTATCTCTTTCTGACTTATTTCACTTAGCATAATACATTTTAGGTCCATCAGATTGTCACAAATGGTAAGATTTTATTTCTTTAATGGTGCAGTTATACTCAGTTTTATATGTGTAGCACAACTTCTTTATTCAATCATCCATTAATGGGCATTTTGGTTGTTTTCATATCTTGACTATTGTAAACAGAGAGGCAGTATACATAAGAGTGTATACATCTTTTTGCATTATGTTTTGATTTTTTGAAAATAGATATCCAGGAGTGGAAATGCTGGGTCATGAAGTCATTCAATTTTTAATATTTTTAGGAACCTCCATACTGTTTTCTATAATGGCTGCACCACAATTTGCAATCCCACTAACAGTGCATGAAGGTTCCTTTTTGTCCACATTTTTGTCAATACTTATTGTTTGTTGAGTTATTAATGATGGCCATTCTGACAAATGTAAGGTGATACCTCATTGTGATTTTCACTTGCATTTCTCTGATGATTAGTGACCTTAAACGTCTTCTCATATTTCTATAGGCCATGTGGATGTCCTCCTCTTTGAAAAAAATTCCATTAAGTTCTACTGCTCATTTTTTAATTTAATGTTTTTGGTGTAGAGTTATATGAGTTAGTTACACATTAGATATCAACACATCACCAAATCTATCATTGGCAAATGCCTTTTTACAGTCAGTAAGATCTTTTCATTGTGTAGATGGTTACTTTTGCTGTGCTAAAACTTGTTAGTTTGATGTAGTCACATTGTTTATTTATTATTTTGTTTCTCTTTCTGGAGAAGATAGATCAGTAAAAATACTGCTAAGGGTAATGTCTTAGAGTTTACTTCTGATAATTTTTTTCTAGAATCTTTATAATTTGTATTCTTACATTTAAATCTTTAATCTATTTTGAGTTTAGTTTGTATATGGCATCAGAAAGTGGTCCAGTTTTATTTTTTGCATGTATCTGTTTGGTTTTCTCAGCACTATTTATTAAATAGACTGTCTTAACCCTCATGTATATTCTTGCTTCCTTTAATAGATTAATTGAACATACAGGTATGGATTTATTTCTGGGCTCTCTACTATGTTTCATTGATTTACAAGCCTGTTTGTATGCTGGTACTACACTGTTTTGATTACTAGAGGCTTGTAGTATAGTTTGATATTAGGTAACATGATACCTCTAACTTTCTTTTGTTGTTGTTGTTTTTCAACTTTGCCATTCAGGGTATTCTATGATTCCATATAAATTTTAGGATTATTTGTTCTAGTTCTATAAAAAATGCCAATGTTTTGATAGAAATTATATTGAATCTATAGATTGCTTTAGATAGTATAACAATTTTACAATGTTTATTTATCCACAGGCACAGTATATGCTTCTATTTATTTGTATCTTTGTTCATTTTTTTATCAAGGTTTTATAAGGTTCTGAATATAGTTTTTTTACATTTTTGGTTAAACTTAGTTTTAGTTACTTTTTGATACAACAGTAAGTGGAAATGTTTTCAGAATATCTTTCTGATAGTTTGTTATTAGCATATAAAAATGCAATCAATTTCTGAATATTAATTTTGTATCCTGCTATTTACTAAATTTGTTTAGTCATTCTAAGAATTTTTTGGTGGAATCTTTAGGGTTCTCTACGTAAAGTACCATGTCTTTTGCAAATAATGAGAGTTTTACTTTTTTCTTTCTAATTCATATGCATTTTTACTTCTTTCTCTTGTCTGATTGTTGTGAATAAGAGTTCCAATACTATGTTGAATAAAAATAGTGAAAATAAATATCTTTTCTTATTCATTATATTAAATAAAAACACTTTTTGCTTTTCATCACGGAGTGTGATGTTAGCTGTGAGTTTGTCATAGATGTTCTTTATTAAGTTGAAATATGTTGACTTTATTCTCACTTTGCTGAAAATTTTTATCTTAAGTTGATGCTGAATTTGTTACCTTTTCTGTATCTATTGATATGATCATATAATTTTAATATTACAGTTTGTTAACGAGTTGTATTATGTTAGTTAATTTGTGAATTTTAACTGTCCTTGTATCCAAAAAATTCATCTCACTTTACCATGGTGTATAATTTTTAATGTATTGATGAATTTAGTTTGTTAATATTTTGGTGAAGATTTTGGGAACTATATTCATCATGGCTATTGGCCTATAATTTTCTCTTTTTTTATTTTTCTGTAATACTTCTGTCTTGTTTTAATATCAGGGTAATGGTGGACTTGAGGAATGAGTTTGAAATTTTCGCTCCACTTGAATATTTTGAAATAGTTTGAGTAAGACAGGTGTTAATTATTCTTTTTGAATGTTTGGTAAAATTCACCTGTAATGATGTCTTGTACAGGACTTTTGTTTGTTGGTTGTTTTTGATTACTGATTCTATTTTATTTGTGGTTATCAGTCTGTTCAATGGTTTATGTTTCTAATTGATGTTATCTTGGAAGATGATATGGTTTTAGTAATTTATCCATTTTTTCCAGATTTTCCAATTTTTGTTCTTTTTGTTTTTGTTTTTTTGTAGTACATGGGTAGTTCCCTGGCTGGGAAATGAACCCAGGCTGCAGCAGTTGACAGTGCCAGCGCCGAAGCCTTAAGCCACTACACCACCAGGGAACTCTCCCAGATTTTCCAATTTTTGACATGTAATTTTTTATAGTATTTTCCTATAATCCTTTGTATTCTTGCAGTGTTATTTCTTACTTCTCCTCTTTTATCTCTAATTTTATTTATTTGGGTCTTCTCTTTTTCTCTTATAGGTCACGTTAAAAGTTTATCAAGTTTGTTTACCTCTTCAAAAAACTAGCTTTTGGTTTTATTGGTCTTATGTTCTTTCTTAGGATCTATTTTGTTAATTTCCACTCTCATAGTTATTATTTCCTATTTTATAATCATTTTATGCATTTTTTTCCTGTTATTTTTCTGGTTCCTTTAGGTTTAAGCTTAGATTGTTTATGTGAGTTTTTTGTTTTTTTGTTTTTGTTTTTTGAAGGATGCCTGTATTGCTATGAATTTCCCTGTTAGAATTTCTCTAGCTGTGTTCCATAGATTTTTGCATCATTGTGTTTTCATTTTTATTTATCTCAAGGGATTTTTTTATTTTTTCCATGATCTCATTGTTAATCAATTCATTGTTCAATAGCATGATATTAATCTCTATGGCTTTGTGAATTTTTCATTTTTGTATGTGGCAATTAATTTCTAGCTTCGTACCGTTGTTTCTGGAGAAGACACTTGATATGATTTCAATCTTATCAAATTTATTGAGACTTGTTTTGTGGCCTAAACTGTGGTTTATTTTGGAAAATATTCCATGTTCACTTGAAAAGGATCTATATTCTGCTGCATTGCAGTGAAATGCTCTAAAATATCATTTAAGGCTTCTGTTTCTTTGTTGATTTCCTATTTGGAAAATCTATTTATTGGTTTCAATGAGGTGTAAACATATTCTTTTATGATGGTATTAATATAGATCTCTTCCTTTCTGTTTGTCAATATTTGCTTTATATATTTATGTGCTGCTATGTTGTGTGCATAAATGTTTATAAAGGTTATATCATCTTGTTAAATTGATCCCATTATCATTATGTAATGTATCACTTTGTGATTTATTATAGCCTTTGTTTCAAAGTCTAGTTTTTGATATAAATATTGTTACACCAGCTTTTATTTGCTTCCATTCAAATGAAAGATATATTTTCCGTACCTTAACTTTCAGTCTATGTGTGTCTTTCAATCTTGTAGACAAGAAATGTATGGGTCTTGTTTTCTTATGTATTTAGCTACCCTATGTTTTTCTATTAGATTGTTAAATCTATGCATATGCAAAGTGATTATTGATAGGTACATGGTTATTGTCATTTTATTATTCATATGTATGTTCTTTCTGCCTCTTCTTCTAATGCATAAGTCTCTCTAAGATTACTTGCAATTCTGGTTTGGTAGTGATTAACTTCTTGAGTTTTTCTTTCTTTGTTTTTGTTTGGAAATCTCTTTATCTGTTCTTCGATTATAAATAATACTTTTGCCTTGGTACAGTAATCATGAATTGTAGGTTATGCTTTGCATCACTTTGAACATTTTCTGCCAGTCTTTCAAGGCCTTCAAGATATCTGTTGAAAAATCAGCTGAGTTTTATGGTAGGTCTCTTGTAAGTAACTAACTTCTATTTTTCTGCTTTTAAGATTCGTTTCTTTGTCTTTAACCTTTGGCATTTTAAATTACAGTGTGTCTTTTTGTGGGCTTATTTAGTTTCAACTCAGTTAACACTTTCTGCACTTTCTGAGCTTGTATATCTATTGCCATCACCAGGTTAAAAAATTTTACTTTCATTATTTTTCTTAATAGTTTCTTCATCTCATTCTTTCTCTCTTCTCCTTCTGGTCCTATATTATGTGAATGTTAAGCTTGATGATGTCCAAGAGGTCCCTTAAAGTATGTTTTTTAAACTCTCATTTCTTAATTTTTTTCATTTTAATTTTTATTTTACTTAATCTGTTCTCCATGGCTGTTTTCTGCTACCATTTTTTTTCGAATTACTGCTTTGGTACTCTCTTTCATCTAATCTGCTATTGATTGCTTCTAGGGTGTTTTCCTTTAATTACATGTTTTTCATTTCTGACTGGTTTTGTTGTTGTTGTTGTTGTTTCTGTGTTTTTCTTTTATGATTACTAACTCTTCGTTGAAGTTTCCACTAAGTTCTTTGAGTATTTTTAAAATCAGTGTTTTACACTCTGTTTCTGGTAGGTTGTTTGTTTTCATTTTATTTAATTCTTATTTTCTTGAATTTTCTTATTGTTATTTGAGACATTTGTTTGATCTCCTCATTTTGGCTGTGTCTCTGCATTTGTTTCTATTTATTAGGTAGATTTGTATTACTCTGAGTTTTGGTCTGATGGCTTTATGTAGTAGGTGTTTTGTGGGTCCCAGTGTTGTAGCCTCCTTGATCACTTCAGCTGGTGTTCCAGGAGTATCTCTTGTGTGTGTTGTGTATGCCCTCCAGCTGTATTTATCTTAGATTGTTGTTGACATATCAGTGGGTAGAATTCACCTTCAGGCTGACTGGATGTGAGGACTGGCCACTACCAGAGCATAGGAGCTGCTTTGCAGAAATTGATCCCATCAAGTAGAATTCACCATAGGGCACTGTAGTATCTGTCAAGATCACACTTTTTGTGTGCTCTTTGTGGGGCTAATTTGGTTTTCTTGTGTTGTGGTCTCAACCCATCCACAAGGTGTTTTTTTTCTGGGGCCTCTTGGAGGGACTCCCTTGTAGGCAAAGTTCAGCTGCTGGTTGTGACAGGTCTAGGACTACCTGGTAAGATCTACAAAGTGATCCAAACATGATCCTTGCCTCTGTTTGATTTGAAGTCATGTGAAATAAGTCACATTCAAACTGAATTTGGTTACCACCAGTACTAAGCCTGGGGCAGCTAAGAAAAGCCTGAAAACACCGAGGTCTGCTGCCACTTTCTGGTTACCCTTAAGGTTTAACTGCTGAATGTGTATTAGGCAGTACTTGAGTTGAATGAGATGCGGCCTCAGGGAGTCACCAAGTTGTGGCAAATGGTATTCACCAAGTCAATGCAGATTCAGATGTGGTGCCAGAGCTGACAATGAGGCCATTCAGCAGAAGGCACAGAGTACACTGAGGCTAGCTGCTGCCAGAATGGGGCCCAGGGAACCCTGAGTAATATCCAAAAAACTGTAGAGTGAGACAGGCCTGGTTATTTGCAACCGAAAGAATCTCAGAAGGAGTGCAAGTTGGATGGGGTGGGTGGGGTCCTAGAAAGTCATCAGGGTCAAATCAGCAGAGTACTCCAGGACAATGCAGATTCAGATTTGGCTGTATGGAGCTATGGCTCTAAACAAGGATAATCATGGCTGTCCCTCTTGTCCTTGCCTTGAAGTTATATGAGATGCTATTGAAGGCTCACCAGAATGTCCAAATGAGAACTCAACCCAGAGTAAAGGTGAGTGGGTTCTTTTTCTGCACAAGAAAAAAATAAAAGTTGAGACAGATGCAGAAAAATGGAATTGAGTTTTTGAAAATGGAAGTACATACCTGAGAGAAAAATATGAGTGAACTCAGAGAATAAGTTATGCCAAAGAAGTCACAATCAAGGATATTTATCTCTTCCAGGGTGGGCTTTTGTGATGTGTCATTGATGTGGCACATTCATCTTTTCTCACTGGACAGGACCCTCCATTTCCCATTCTTTCTGTTTGTTTTGTTTTGTTTTATTTTCTTTTGTTTTTGTTCCTCTGGAACTGTCATGGCATCAGATGCATGATGGAAACTATTGTATAATAACTACAATGCAAATGACATTATAATGACATTAAAATTAACTTAATATTAGGTCATGATAACAGGGATCAGCCTAGCTGCATGAAACTTGTTCTTGTGTTTCTCAAGCTACAGGTACTAATTACAGTCCTTGTTACTTGTGAAACCAGTAAGGTACCTCATGTTGTATCCCGAAGGGTTTTGTCAATTTTCTAAGCTACCAATCCTGCTTCAAACTCAGAATGTTCCTGTATGTCTCTGGCACCTTCCAAGCTACACTCCTTCTGACAGAGACCAGGGTGAACACCTTCAAGTGAGACAGTCTGAGTCTGGGTATGATTTCTTTAAGATGACACCTGGATATCTAGCATTCTTCAGTCACAGAGATGGATGAAATTCCCACTGATTTTCACAGCCAGATAAAGTGGGGGCTACATTTTCTGGTACCACTGCTCTAGCATGAAAAGCCTGTTTTGAGATTGGGATCCTTAATTTTCTCAGGGGAAAGTCAGCAGATAAGCTTTCCTTCCCAATACTCAAACAGCACAGGTGAGTTTGAGTCCAGCACATTTTGTGTCTCTGCCTATTTTACCTTTTGTAATGTGGCTTCTTTAAATCTTTAGTTATTGAACTTCAGTTTACCTAGTCTTTAGAAGGTTCTCCAAATTGTATGTTCCATAATTTAGTTATAATTTCAATGTGGTCATAGGATGAGTAAAGCACAGTGTTTACCTACTAGATCATGTTGATTAATATAAAAAAATAACGTATTTTAAAATATTTTATTAAAATATAGCTAATATGATATTATATTAGCTTTAGGTATAGACCATAGTTATTCAACACTTATATACTTAAAAAAGTAATCACCATAAGTCTACCAACCATCTTATTTTTTTATGCTGTACATCATATCATCATGTTATTTATTTTATACCTTGAAATATGAACTTCTTATTTCCTTTTACCTTTTTTCCTCTTTCAAAATTTTTAAATTACAGTTGACACTCAATATTTTTATATTAAATTCAAGTGTACATCATAGTAGTTAAACATTCATATAATTTAAGAAGTTACCCCACACACACTAGTCTAGTATCCACCTGAAACTATACATAATTAATATGACATCACTGACTATACAAGGTCTGACAATTAAGTTTACAAACTTGCCACTCTGTACTTACATTGGCAGCACTGTACAAAACTCAGTAAGGTTTCATAACCTTGGTATGTCTGTGTCTCACAGCTATATTCTTGTTGACATATGGCAGTGTCTTACTGAGAGGCACTCATTATAGTTGTTTCATAGTTTTGTGTGCCCTCATGAGAATTTCAGAGCTTGATTTATAGCAATGAACAAACATTAAATTTCTTCTTAAAATTGGCAACAGTAGAAGCAAAATCAGGAACATGTGAGTCCAAGTTTATGAAGATAATGCCATAAAGAAAGCACTGTACAAATATATTAAATATATTTCTGAGAAGAGAGAAGGTGTCACTGATAAAGGGAGGTCAGAGCAGCCAGTAATAGACAGAACTGATGAAAACATTGCAAACATTCATCAAATTGTGCATCAAAATTATTGGATGGCTGTGAGAAGCATAGAAGATCAAGTAAATATCATTATAGAAATAGTTTGTAAAAATTTTAATGTAACATTTTGGCATAAGAAATGTATGTATAAAAATGGTCCTGAAGAAGCTCACTGATGAACAAAAAGCAAAGGAGAGTCAAACTTTGCCGAGACAGTTTGGAGAGGCAAGACAATGTTTTGGGCTGTGTTATCACTGGTTATAAAATATGAATGCACAGCTCAGGTTCATTCTTTTGCATATGTTTTTCCAGTTTTCCCAGCACCACCTACTAAAGAGGCTGTCTTTTCCCCATTGTATGCTTTTTGCTCCTTTATAAAAAATTATTTGTCCATATATTTGTGGGTTTATTTCTGGGTTTTCAGTTCTATTCCATTGGTCTATATTTCTGTTCTTCTGCCAGTACCAAGCTGTTTTGACTATTGATGCTTTGTAATGTAATTAACTCAAAATGGATTAAAGACCTTCATATAAGACCTGCAACAATAAACTGTATAGAAGAAGACATAGGTACTAAACTTATAGACCTAGGACTCAAGGAAGACTTCATGAACCTGTCCTCAAAGGCAAGGGAAGTAAAAGCAAAAATAAATGAATGGGACTATATCAAACTAAAAAGCTTCTGCACAGCAAAAGAA
>PVJL010013471.1:0-32171 GCA_004026885.1 Lyroderma lyra
TTGTTCAGTTCTTTTTTTCTTTGCTTTCAGTTTTATATTCCGCATATGAGTGAAATCATGCAGTTCTTTTTTTTTTCTGTCTGGCTTATTTCACTTAGCATGATGATCTCCAGGTTCATCCATTTTGTTGCAAATGGCAATATTTCATCTTTTCTTACAGCTGAGTAATATTCCATTGTGTATATGTACCACAGCTTCTATCTTTCTTTGTATGTGTGTCTGGGTGGTGGGAAGGGGTCAGCATTTAGCAGCTATATTTCTACATCTAACCAACTCTAAGTCTAGTGGAAAGAAATTATCTCTCTCCAATAGTTCCAACAAACATTATGGAGTCAAGTTTTGGAACAACTTACCCATTCCTAATCCAAATATCTATGATTTATTGGCAGTGGTTCTGATTGGTCAAACCTAGGTCATATGACAACTTTAATTGCTATAGAGTGTTGTCAGCCTCATTAGACTCGAACAGGCTGACAGTGAGAAAGGGATGTTTCCTCAGAAGTAAATCAACATGGGTGACTATAAAAAGAAGGAACAGATGATGGGAAAGAAAATTAATAATGACATTTTCTAAGCCATACCCTCTCTTATAAATGTAGAAGACATCATAGCTAATACCTTTAGTCTCCTGAAATGAGTTTCATCCTAAGTGGCCTTCAAGTCCACACACACAATGAAGACAATATGCTGCATAATCATGGAGGGAAATATATTAAAAGCAACTATTTTGAATATCAGATCACATACAGTTCCCTCAAGTTCCACTTCTGTCCAAAATGTAGTAACAGAAACCATATTTACCAACCTGCCTGAAACAACAAAGAAAAAAAAGAAAAACTATATAAAATTACATATATTAAGATACTGGATATCAGGCAACAAAAAACTGTGATCTCTGTCTTAGAGATAAGAAACAAACGACACGAGCCCTACAATTGTCCCAGGTTGCTGTCTTGAGAGAGTTTCCAGGGCTCAGAATAAGAAAAGAGAACCCCAAAGAGCAAACTCCCTGTGTTAAGTAAACAAAAGGAACAAGGAAAGGGAGGCCAAATTGGCTAGAATTTACAATACAAAGTATCAGAGTGGAGAGAGCTACAGGGAAGGAACTCTTGTGAGTTGCAGTGGTATTTATCTCACACTCATAAGTGAATGCATAAGGAAACTACTGGAGAAACAATGATCTGATAGAATTACAAAAAATAGGCCTCACCCAGGGCCAGAATTAGTGTGTATTACTACCAGTCAGATTGAAAAACCTCATAATTTGCAGGCAAACAGGTTCTCAAAAAGCATTTGCTCCAATGGTGGGCAAAAATGTGACCTGAGCCTAGACACCAAACTAAATAGTTCTCATCCTGCCTAACAAATCTTACAATAAAGACCAGAAATAATTAAACTCTTTCCAAGTAACTTAACTGTAGTACAGAATAAAACTCAAGGATATTTTTAAGAATACATAAATATTCATCATCCAAAAAAGTAAAATTTATATTTGATATTCAAGTAAAAACTACCAGACCTGAAAAAAAAGAAAGGAAGGGCATGTCAAAACAAGCAATATCAGTTAATCAGAAGTGATTCAGAATTGACACAAATGTTGGAATTAGCAAACAAGGATATTAAAACAGTTCTTGCAACTATGTCATATGTTGAAAAAGCTAAGTAGAGACATGAAAGATATATAAAAGAAAATCACAAGTCAAACTTTTAAAGATGAAAATTATAATGCTTGAGATTTAGAATTCACTGACTGTAATTAACAGCAAATTACAAAATTACAAATCTCAAAAAATTGTTAGGTTCAGGGACGAATTTATGAATTTGACCTTAAAGATGACGGAAGTAAAAAGCAAAAATAAATGAATGGGACTACTGTACATCAAACTAAAAGACTTCTGCATAGCAAAAGAAACAACAAAACAGATAGGGAACCATCTGAATGAAATATATCTAAAATATATAAAGAATTCATATAACTCAACAACAACAAAAACAAACCAACTTAAAAATGGACAGAGGCCTTGAACAGACACTCATCCCATGAAGACATGCAAAATGCCAAAAAATATATACATATATATAAATGCTCAATCTCACTACCTATTAGGGAAGTACAAATCAAAACCATAATGAGATACCACATCACCTGTTAGAATATCTATTATCAAGACAAGGAATAACAAGTGCTGGAGAGGATGTGGAAAAAAAGAAACGCTTGTACACTGCTGGTGGAAATGCAAATTGGTACAGCCACTATGGAAAATAGTATTAAAGTTTCCTCAAAAATTTAAGAAAAGAATTACCATATGACCCAGAAATTCTTCTTCTGGGTATCTACCCCAAAAATCTGAAGACTTTTATTTGTGGATATTTATGTACCCCTATGTTTTCTGCAGAATTATTGATGGTGGCTAAGACATGGAAACAACCAAAATATCCTTCAATCAATGATTGGACAAAAAAGATTGGGTGCATATAAATAATGGAACATTACTCAGCTATAACAAAAGATGAAATACTACCATTTGGGACAACGTAGATGGATCTTGAGATTATCATGCTAAGCAAAACAATTCTGTCAGAAAAAGTCAAGAACCATATGACTTCACTTATATGTGGGATATAAAACTGAAAGCAAAAAATAAAAAGGAACAAGACAAAGAAACAAACAAGAACTTCTAGACACAGATAACAGTTTAGTGATTATTAGAGGGTAAGGTGGAGAGGGAGGTGCAAGAGGGGGGAGTGGGGCTCAAATATGTGGTGATGGAAGGAGAACTGACTCTGGGTAGAGAGCATACAACATAATATATAGATGATGTATTATAGAATTGTACATTTGAAATCTATATAATTTTACTAACCAATGTCACCTCAATAGAATTTAAAACTGAAAAGAAAATGTTAGTGAACTTGAAGGCATAGAGATACAAGCCATACAAAATTGAACACAGAAAGAAACAAGAACTTGAAAGAGTGGGAAGAACATCAGTAAGCTTTTGAGCAACTTTAAGAGACCTAATATATGTGCAGTTGAAGTACCTGAAATAGGGGAGGCAGAAAAGTATTTGGAGGGAGTTCCCTGATGTTGTAGTGGTTTGGGGATTTGGCGTTGGCGCTGTTGGCACTGCGGCCTGGGTTTGACTCCCAGTGAGGGAGCTACCCACATACCAAAAAAAAAAAATGGCTGAAAAGTTTTTATCTTTGATGAAAACTATAAATTCACACATCCAATAAGTTCAACAAACCCTAAGCACACGAAATATTTAAAAAATACTACATCGAATTGTATCCTAATCAAATTGCTAAAAACCTATACTAAGCAAAAGAGTGATAAAAAGAAAATCAAACTCAGCCAGAGGAAAAGAAAACACATTATGTATAGAGGAACAAAGATAATACGGCAGCACTTCTCTTATCAGACACAATGCAAGCAGGAATACAGTGGAGCAACATTTTTAAAGCACAGAAAGGAAGAAAGAAAAAACTGTCAAGCTAAAATACCATGCTATCATTATTCATATAAAAACTAGAGCTTTTAATGTCATACAAGCTTTGTTGGGATTGAAACAGAATGATTGTTGTTTTCATGTTTGCTTAAACATGTCAATAAGGAAAATGGTAATTTTAATTCCATGTAGTTGTAGAAGCTAATATAACAGCCATCTTTCTAAAGACAAAATAAGAGAGCCTCGATTTGTCTTGGCATGTGTCCCCATTATGGTCAATTTCAAGCTACTTGAAGTCAACCAGCTTACACATTTCCTGAAAATTACCAATAGACTCTCATGTGCCACTGTTAAGATAGATTCAGCATACCACTCTCTCTATGCTATCAAAATGTGGGCATATAGTTATCTTACTTCTGCAAACTGGCTCTCTTTTGAAGTAAATATATTTAAAACCATTGATCTTTTGGAATTTAAACTCTGAAAAATTAAAGGGCATACATATGATCTGAAGGTTATTAAATGGATGTGCTCTAACTTTGAAATATGACTTCTAGCAGCATTCCATATCCCCCTTATTCCTATTAATAATTTGGCCTTTCTTTTGGCCTTAATAAATCTGGACACCTGCTGCCTGAATCAATAGAAATCTTGGAAGATATTAACATTTCACCATGGAAATTAAGTATGTCTGCAGAAGATGAGAGAATAGGCCTTTTGATATGTTTAAAGTGATTTCACTTGTTAAATTCTTGAAAGAAAATCCAGTGTAACTGCCATATATTTTATTAACTTTCAGATCATATTAATTCATCTCAGTGTTTTCTATCAGACTGGAACTAATGTGTAACACTGCTGGAGGGCAAATTAAGGCTTCTTATAATGATTATTAAAGAAAAATTGATATGTTTTTTTAAATTAATTCATTATTCTTTTAATTTTTATTATGTGTATGGCAGAGCAAAAGAGTAGGGATGCTGCTAGATTTCACTTTAGCTCTTTTCAAATTATTGGTAAATAGGTGCTAGGTAATTTTACACATGTATTCTCATGTGTAAAATGGGATAATGACAATAAATAGATAGTGGTGGCATTTCAGGAACTGTAACTTATAAGTAGAGAGATAATTTCTCATAAGTGTGACTTTTAAGTGACCATACATAACCCTCAATTTGCAGCCAATTCCTCTACCCGATCTGGTGCAAGACTCAACCCATCACCATCCCCTCAACCAACCTCTAACCTCCAAACAGTAAATTTTTAAAATTCTCATCTAATTTAACCTTAAACAAAAACTATCATCTTATCTGTAAGCTATATAATGGAGGGGAGAGAAGTCCTGATGTGCATATTCAAGATTTCCATTTAGTGTGTTAGGAAATCGAGACCAGTGTGTATTTAACTGAGTAAATTCCCAAAGTATAGACTGTTAGAACTATGTCAGCTTCACTTCTCAGTTCATAGGGATCCCTAAATTTCCGACTTGTATACACTGTGCTATACACAGGTAGTGAGGGAGAATCTTAATTAATCACATTAACTCTATGGCCTCTAAAAAGAAGTAGTTCAACTGTTTAATGGTATGTGGCAGCTAAATCTTCGTGTTTACAATTCGTGACATGAAGAGTAGGTCCTGGGAGCTTGGGGGTGATGGGGAACCAGAAAAATAGAGACAGAAAGAGGTAGAGAATATGAGATAGAGACAAAAGCCTAAGGCTCAGAATCAGTAGTCCTGGAATTTTTCTCTTAGCCCACTAATTTATGGTGACTTTGGACAAGTTTTTTTCCTGACTTCCATTTGTATCATCTGAACAGTGAAGGTGTTGGACTAATGGTTCCTAAAGCCCTTTCTAGAATAAAGATTCAATGATTTTAAGGACTCTTTTAACCTTTCTGACAAGAACCCTTACCCTATTTACCTTAAGGAAAGTGATGAGAACTCATACTCTCGTATACCTATAAGGCAGCAGTTCTCAATCTGTGGGTCGTGACCCCTTTGGGGGTCGAATGACCCTTTCACAGGGGTTGCCTAAGACCATCAGAAAACACATATCAGATATTTACATTACAATTCATAATGGTAGCAAAATTACAGTTATGAAGTTGCAACAAAAATAATTTTATGGGGGTCACCACAACATAAGGAACTGTATTAAAGGGTCACAGCATTAGGAAAGTTGAGAACCACTGCTATAAGGTCTAGTTCAAATTATAAAATTATCTCCAATATATAATGTGTTTTGATCATAGCAAAAGCCTTCTGAAATAGGTAGGGTGGGTATATTCATCCTCATGAGCTTCAATATGTCCTTAGCACCAATCAGGATTCATTACCATAGGTCCTACTCTGGAAAGCCTAAGGAGGTGGTAAAGCAATTTTTACAACAGTGGTTCTTAATTTCCATCAGCTGGGTGGAAATCTTTAAACAGCCTCACCTCAGAGAATTAGATTTAATTAGTAAAATAAATATTCCATTTTTAAGCTTTCCTGGTGATTCTAATATACAGTCATGGTTCAGAACAAATGTTCCAAGTCTTGGCTGTACATTGAAATCATATAAATAAGCTGACCAGACATCCCGTTTTAAACAGGACAGAAAACAATGATACTCTCCTGTTTCAAACAGTACATGTGGGCAGCCTACTGACACCTTGAATTTAGCCCAGTGAGACTAGGTTGATTATGTGTACCATTTGAAACAGAATAGTACTGTTGTTTCCTGTCCCATTTAAAATGGGATGTCTGGTCAGCCTACATATAAAGAACTTTTAAAAGTTACCAAAGTGCCCAACTGTCAGAATTCTGAGGTAATTGATCTGGGCTGTGACCTAACATTGGGACTCTTCTAAGCTCCCAAGTGATTTAGTGTAGAACCTGGGTCAAAAACCACAAATCTAGAGTCGAAGGCCTGAGATGTACTATAGATGCTATCACTTTTTAGCTTGTGCTAGTAACTTAATCTCACTGACCAATTTATTTTTCATCTTAAAAATAGAGAAAATGATAACACTCATTATGTAGGTTTATTCTGAGAATTAAATGAAATAAACGTTACGATGGGCCATGTAGTATGCATGAAAAATATTATAATGATAAGCAACTATGCAGGATAAAAGGTGTTCAATAAATTGAATCCTACTAAGGCAATGTTTCTCAACTTCAGCATGCATCAGAATCACCTGTAGGCTTGCTAAAATGCAAATCGCCTCTCCCCATTTATTCTTTAGGTCTGGTGTGGAACCAATAGTTTGCATTTGTAAAAAATTCCCAGTAGATACTGGTGCTGCTGGTTTGAGCATTACATTTTGAGAATCACTGTTTGAGCTTTAGCATTTTAAAGTTCCCCTCCAAAAGAATATTGATGCTTTAATACACCCCAAGGCCAAGGATATTATTGTGGTGATATTTAAGATACTTCAGTTGACAGATAGTGTGGAGATACTCTGAGGCAGAAGACACCCTTGTACAGAGCTGCCCATCACATTAATTTTAAGGTGAGTCCTTGTCAGCTACCCTGTGCTGCTTTCCAAACCAGTGGACAGATGAGAGGCTGCATTATATGAGATTTTTGTAACAGAGAGGTGGCTTTAGGAGATTTCTTTTCTGTTCCCACACTATTTTATTAGAGCTGTCCTTTCCACTCCTTCGCATCCCCTCCAATTTGAAAAAATATATCATTAAAGTGGCATATATTTATAGAAGAATTAAATAAATATGTACACATATGCTAAGGTATATAAAATACGTCAAGATGGTAGGAATTTGATTATTTCCCTCTGAATATGTCAGAGAAATGAAAATGCTTGCCAGTGTGATGGGAGGTTATGACAAATACATCAAGGCTGGTAAATGTGTGCCTCAGTTCTGAAAAGTTACTGAATTAATCAATTCTGGGATGACAAACTCTGAGCCCAATGGGGAATGGAAGTTGGCAGTTTGTCTCCAACATACAACTTCCCACCTTTTCTTTTATTGACTCTGCCAGGCACTCCCCTCTCATTGCCCAGCCTTGGCTTCCGAATTCTCTTAACACTCTAGCTCTGGGCAGTGTGCATTATACATGTTAACTTTTACCCCAGTCAAAATCTATTTTGATTTCTATTTTTCTAATATCTGGCTAGGGTAGATACAGAAATTCACACTGAATGTGTGAATGATCAGTACTACTTAATGGAATATTTATGTCAGGGAGTTTTTATTGAAAAGAGAAACTCAAAAGAATGCATCCAATAGTGGAAAGCCAGACATTGTGGCTGATGGCAGAGTTTTGTTTATTTATTTTTTTAATGTGTGTGATACAGTGGGGAGGGGGAACTTTGAACCATTTCTCACACTACACTCTCTATTTTCAGAAGCAGGTAAGATAATTTTATTGCTATTTGGCTGTGGGCAATAGGTGCCAATATTCTCTACAGTAGATAAAGTAAGGAGATTCCTAAAAGCTCATCACCACAGGCAGTTGGGTTTGACTTTGGAGAGCTTACTCAATATCTTCACCTCCAGATACTCATCTATAAAATGATTATTAATTTACTGCTCCCCCTCCCTTTTTAGGGTTGTGAAAATAAATCTCCTGCATGTGTGATAGCATCCTGTACATTAGTAGGTAGTAGAGAAATTTAAGTTCTTGAGCAATTAAATAATTATTATGATGATGGTGAAAAGAATATAAATAAATAAATAAATCTTTGCCATATAAATTTCAACAAATAACATATCAACTTATTTGGAGAAGACATAAAAATAGTTTGAATGTTTGTACATTTTCCACCCCAGAAAATGATACTGAAATACTCAAAATTCCTTTGATGCAAATTAATTTTAACTCAGGGTCTGATACAAATAACATCCAGAAAACAGAGATAGTTTGTCTCCCTCCATAATTTCACTGGTGTAACTCAAATATTTACACCTACTGGGTAAGATATGGCATCAGGACTTCACTATACTAAAAATCTTAAAATGTCTAGTAGACTAAATAATTCTATTTTACTGATTTATACTACTTTAAAAAGGGCATTATTTCTGCTGGACCCTGTTTTATTATTCTTCATATCTAATATCCAAGAAGGCCCACGGATTTAATGTGGATACCATATTTGCCAAGCACGTCCTTCTCTGGGTCTCATATGTCCTATGAGGGGATAGGAGAACCAGACATTCATAGATAGTATGATTTTCAGTGTATTCATAGGGAGGAAAAGTCTGAGATGAAACTGGCTGCCACTGCATCCTCCTCTCCTGTCCAAAAGGGGTAGCCCAAGGGCCAGAGAAAAAAACAGTGACTCTGTAGTGCTCTGTACTCTGTAGGCCACCTGGAGAACTTTGAGCAGCTCACTAAAGTCCCCTCCCAATGAGCTGTGTTCAGAGGAAGATTTACAAGTTTTAAAGACACTCCAGGAAGGTGAAATGCTGGTCAACAATGGCTCACAGCTTTAGACAATAAGTATAAAATTATTGCTCAATCAATAACAAATATTCCAAGGACTTGAAATGATTCAGAATCACTTCTCTTTGAATCATCCCACTGAGGAAGTAAAGCAGCTAACTTATAGTATAGGCTTGCTGTATTTTCCCTGAAATCTGCAGTCCTGAGCATCCACCTCCGAGTTCTGAATTAAATGAGAAGAGACTGTTCATGCACTCTGTGTTTGACCCTAAAGTGCCTAACAGCCTGCCATACTCAGAAAGGCAGTGATCTCTAGCTTGTCAGACTGTTTCCCTGTTAATCCAGCACAACTTGATCCAGGAGAAAAAAGCAAAAGCCTGAAAAGAGAGGATGATTATATTTGCATAAGGTGGCATCAAGAGTCATTCCATTGTTGCATCAGGGCTTCATTTAAGAAATGAAGTTGGTCATATGGGTAACAGAGAACCTGTTTCTAAAATGCTTGTCTTCAAATAAATGAGAAAAATGCTTCAGATAGAAATAGCCTTATAAATAAATTCATGATAATTTTCCACTAAAAATAAATATTTTTTTAATTTTCGATCATTCCTCAAATCCTACTGGCAGTGTTTCTGTTAAGCATTGCCCTTTTAAGGCCTTAAAATGGGAAGTAGTGCATTTACTGTAAGAGCCAAGGTTCCAATTGGGATTCATTCACTTACTATTTTTCATCATAGGCAAGTTGCTTAACTTCTCTAAAGTTCAGTTTCCTCCTCTGTAAAGAAAGGTAAATAATGATACCTTCCTTGAAGGGTTGTTATTATTATTTAAGAGATAACATCTATTAAGTATTTAGAACAGTACTCATCACAAAAATGTTTTTTGTTTTTTTTTAATGGTAACCATTTTCATTACCTAAAATCCAAATTCTCTTGCAGATTTCCCAATGCCTCCAAGTGAGTTTGGAAGATTCCTCTTTTTCAGAAACAGTTTGACAGAGTTGTAAAACCATGGGCTTTAGATTTAAATAGACATGGGATTAAATGCAGGCTCTCTCATCCTAGCTTTAAGACATGGACTAAGTCACTTCACCTCTCTGAGCCTCAAATCAAGCCTATTTTAAAATGGGGATAACATATCACTTAATAAGACTGTCATGAGAATTTTGAGTGATGTTTGTGACATGCCTGTACATAGCAACCACTCAATGTTTTAATTCTTTCTCAGGAAAGCAACAGGTTATGTCACATGATGAGAGTGAGGATGCTAAAAATAGGGTGATGGGTGATAAAAGGAAAGCTGGGACAATGGAGACAAATTTGTGCCTTCTGGGTCTGATATGGAAATTGAGTACCCTACTATCAAGATAATGGAAAAGGTGTAATGACCCAATGCCATAAAAATGCTAGTAAACTCTCTCTATATATATATATAGTTTAGTGATCTATAGTTATAGATTAAAGTGACATGGAAAAACCATAGGAGTCAGTTAACGTACAGGACAGGATATGTAAGGTGTTTCCCATGCTCACTGTACCCTTGGAGGGATTTCCAATTCTTCCATATCTCACCCTGGCAGTACATATGATGGGCTTTTCAATTAGTTATGAAACAACCTAGTGTGAGAATTTTACCCAGCAGGGGATTTAATGGGATGGTGACTGACTGAGCCTATCATATCCTCTATTAGATTTGGTGGTGAGGGAGGGGGATTAGGAGCATGTAAAATAGAAAAGGACCAGTATGGCAATAATGGGTGCTGACTGGAGCAGTAAAAACAGGTAAAGTATGGTGATAATGGTGATTATTACATCACTACAGTCTGTAACATTAGAGCCAGGAGAAACGGATACCAGTTTCTGAGGTAAACTTGTATTTGAGGTATTCATAACCCATACCTCCTGTCAGACTTCTAGAGCTATTGATGTATTCTGCATATGTAAAGATTATAGTTATCTATGAGGCTTGGTTGTATGTTTATCAAAATAATATTCTGGGAGTTCCCTGGTGGTGTAGTGGCTTGGGGTTTCGGCGCTGGCGCTGTCGACGCTGCGGCCTGGGTTCGATTCCCAGCCGGGGAACTATCCACATACAAAAATAAATAAATAAATAAAATGGCAAGTTGAAAAAAAAAAGAAACCCAGTAGGTCTCTGTCCAGGCCTTCTCTGCAAAAAAAAAAAATAATAATAATAATAATAAAATAAAAAATAAAAAATAAAAAAAATAATAATATTCTGATCTCTATATATCTTTATAATAAATCCTCTTTAGCAGACAAGAGCTTACCTTGCTGAGTTCATTGTAAATAGAAAAAACTCAAAGAAATATTCCAGTGTAAATTTCAGCCCTGCCACTTACTAATTTCCTTATATATAAAATGGAAGTTGTGAGGATTAAAAGAGTTATTACGCACAGAACATTTAGAATACTGTTTGGCATATAGTAAGTGTTCAAAAAATGTTACCTATTATCATTACTTTGGACAGGCAACAGCCTGAGTTTTAGTTTTCTTATATTTATAAAATGATATATTCATCTCATGAGATTGTTGGGAGGAATAAATGAAGTAACACAGGCAAAATACTGCATAGCTATACACCTGATACTTCATATATGTTATTGCCTTTATCTCTCAATAACAAAATCTTTTAATATTTGGAATCATCAAACACCCATCTGAGAGGATCCAAGATGACAGAGTACCCTAATACTGCCTGCTCCCTTCCATGAACACATGAAAATTACAACTAAATTATGTAACAATCAACCTGGAAAACCATGTGAAGTCTGGTGAACAGAAATTTTACAACTAAGAATATAAAGAAGAAGTCACATCTGAACTGGTAGGAGGAGCAGAGATACAGAACAGGCTGGCCCCAAACCTCCATGTAGTAGTTGAGATTCAGAAGAGATACCCTGACCATGGAGGACCCACCAGAGGAGTATGGGACCCCAGACCCACACCAGGCCCCCCAAACAGGAGTACTGGTACCAGGAAGAGGAACCCTCACAACATCTGAAGTGAAAAACTGGGGATTCCAACCATTCGGGTGAGATGGAAGGCTGTGGAAATCACAGATGTCCTCTTAAAAAGTATTTTTTTTTTTGGTAGTTCCCTGGCTGGGAATTGAACCCAGGCCACAGTATTGAGCATGCCAAAGCCTAGCCACTACACCACCAGGTAACCCTCCATTAAAAAGCTTATACACGGACTAAGTCACTCACAGGCACTCACCCCAGTCACCAGCAGGACAGTGACTTGGAGGGCATCAAAGTCATATGGGGGTCACACTGAAGTATGTGGCTTTGGGAAAATGCTGGAGGACATAGCCATCTTTTCCTGTGTGGGGTCCTCCTCCAGTACAGACTGTAAATGAGCACCGTCTTTCCTGTGTTCTGCCCTCTCCCCATGCCCATGAAAAAATCTGAATCTGAAGTGGTCTGGTGAGCTCCCCTCTCTCCACCCTGGTGACTCACTGAGACCCCACAATACCCAACTATGTACAGTAGCTTGAGGCTTTACTACTGCCTGAATCTTACAGGAGCTGGAAGGTGACAGCAGACCCTGGAGTTTCTTGGCTTTTTGCAGAGCTATTTCAGGCCTGTGACTGCTGGCCGCTGTTCTCAGTACACAAACATGCCCAGTTCCATGCATCTCCAGGTTTAGCACAGGTAAACTACTCTGGATTGCTTTGTAGCCTCTACCAGATAGTCCCTGGCCAGTCACAACAATGGGTGACCTGGGCCTGCACCTAAGGCCCTCCCAGAAAGTCTCCAAACAAACATACTTGGAGGTTGGTTTCAGACAACAGCAGAGTATTGCCCAATTAGCTCCACAAGTGACACACAAAGGGAGGTCTCAATAGGCACTAGAGCCTACTGGGATGAATCTCATCCAGTGGGGTAAGCCCCTCGCACAGCAGCCTGTAAGCTGTGAATGTGGCCAAACCCCACAGTCAATCAGCCTGAGGGTCAGTGCCACCCATTGATATACCAATAGCAATCAAGGCTCAGCTCCAACAGCAGGGCATACACAACCCACACAAGGGGCACTACTGAAGCACCCAGAGCAGGTGACAAGGGAGACTGTGCCAGGGACCCACAGGACACCTACTACATAAGACCACCCACCAAAGACTGGGAGACATAGCAGATCTACCTAATACATAGAAACAAACACAAAGAGGAAGCCAAAATCAGGAAACAAAGAAATACAACCCAAATGAAAAAATGAAAGAAAACTTTAGAAAAAGAACTAAAGAAAATGGAGAAAAGCAATCCATCAGATACAGAGTACAAAACAGTGGTTATAAGGATGCTCAAGTTACTTAGTGAGAACTTCAAGAAAGAGATAGCAAACATTAGTAAGGACATAGAAACCACAAAAATATAACCAGTCAGAAGTGAAAAATACAATAATTGAAATGGAGAATGCACTAGAAGGAATGGCTAACAGACTAGATGAAGCAGAGGATTAAATCAGTGAGTTGTAGACAAGGTAGTAGAAAACACCCAATCAGAAGAGCAAAAAGAAAAAAAAAATTAAATATGAAGATAGTTTAAGAGACCTCTGGGGCAACATTAAGCGTAACAACATTCACATTACAGGACTACTAGAAGGAGAAGACTGGAAGCAAGGGATGGAGAACCTATTTGAAGGAAAGAAATAATGACTGAAAACTTTTCTAACCTGGTAAAGTAAATAGACATACAAATCTATGAAGCACAGAGAGTCTCAAACAAGATAAACCCAAACAGGCCCACATCAAGACACATTATAGTTAAAATGGCAAAGATTAAAGACAAAGAGAGAATCCTAAAAGCAGCAAGCGAAAGGCAACTAGTATATTATAAGAAAATTCTCATAAAATTGTCAGCTGATTTCTCAACAGAAACTCTGCAGGCTAGAAGAGATTGACACAAAAATTTTCAACATGATGAAAATCAAGAACCTACAACCAAAGGTAACACTTAAAATCAAAGGACCATAAAAGAGCTTCCCCGACAAGAAAAAGCTAAAAGAGTTCATCACCACCAAACCAGTACTACAATGAATGTTAGAAAAACTTTTTTTAGGGAAAAAAATCAATATTATGAATAATAAAATGGCAATAACTACATATCTATTAAAAGTTCCTTTCAATGTAAATGAATTAAACGCTCCAACTAAAAGGCATAGGAGAGCTCATTGGATTAGAAAACAAAACCCTTACATATGCTACCTAAAAGAGACTCACTTAAGATTGAAAGATATACACAGACAGAAAGTAGAGATGAAAATTGTTATTTCACGAAAATGGAAACAAACAAAAGCTGGGGTAGCAATACTTATACCAGACAAAACAGACTTTTAAACAAAGACCATATCAAAAGACAAAGAAGAACCTAGTAATCTCATTTCTGGGTATTTATCTAAGAAAACCCAAAATGTTACTTTGAGGGGATATCTGCATCCATATGTTCATTGCAGCATTGTTTACAGTAGCCAAGATGTAGAGGCAGGCTAGTTGTCTGTTGATGAAAGGATGGATAAACAGGTGGTAGATATATACAATGGAATATTGCTTGGCCATAGAAGGGAATGGGTTTTTGCCATCTGCAGTAGCATAGATAGACCTGGAGGGTTTTATGCTGAGTGAAATATGTCAGACAGAGAAACACAGATGCAATGTAATTTCATTTATAGGTGGAATCTGAAGAACAAAATAAAACAGAAACAAATTCATAGATACAGAAAACATTTTGATGTTTGCCAGACTGGGGGTGGGGGTTTTGCAGGTGTGCATAAACAAAGGGAGAGGGATTAAGAAGTACAAATCTGTTGTTGCAAAGTAGTTATGAGAATGTAGGGTATAGCATAAGAAATATAATCAATAATAGGAATATAGTCAATAATATTCCAGTAACTAGGTATGGTGTCAGATGGGTACTAGATTTGTTGGAGTGATAGATGGGAAGAGGGGGTTGTGGACAGGGTGTAAAGGGTAAAGGAATTAAGAAGCACAATTTGGTAGTTACAGAAAAGTCATGGGAATGTAAAGCAGTAGTGTCCAATTTTTGGCTTCCCGGGGCCACATTGGAAGAAGAATTGTCTTGGGCCACACATAAATATACTAACACTAATGATAGCTGATGAATTAAAAACAGGTCACCAAAAAAATCTCATAATGTTTTAAGAATTTGCATTAGACTGCATTCAAATCCATCCTGGGCCACAGGTTGGACATGCATAGGAAATATAGTCAATGATATGGTAATAACTATGTATAGAACAAGGTGGGTACTAGACCATTCAGAGGGATAACTTCTTAAATTATATAAATGTCTAACCACTGTGATTTACACCAGAAATTAATATAAAATAACATGGAATGTCAACTGTAAATAAAAACAAGCAGAAAAGGTGAAGGGGAATAAGAGGCCCAAATTTCCAGGTATAAAACAAGTAAGTTACAGGGATGTAATATAGGGAATATTGTCAATACTATTGTGATAGCATAGTACAGTGTCAGATGATTGCTGGACTCATCATTGTAATTACTTTTGGTATATACATGTTGCATAACTATGGTGTACCTGAAACTAATATAACATTATATGTGAGCTTCATTTTTAATAAAAATCTTAAGAAAAACATCCACCCATCTGGGCAATATAGTGAAAATAAGTTTGATCTTTGTTCATAGTAAGTCATGAATAAATAGTTTTTTTGTTCCTTTATCAAAAATTATTTGTGCATATATTTGTAATTTTATTTTTTGTTTTTCATTTCTGTTCCATTGGTCTGTGTGTCTGTTTTTCTGCAAATACCAAGTGGGTTTGATTACTGCTGCTCTGCATAAATTGAATTTATATAGTATAAATTGAAATCAAGGAGCATGATACCTCCAGCCTTATTCTTTTTATGTATGATTGCTTTGGCTATTTAAGGTCTTTTGTGGTTCCATACTAATCTGATGACTTTTTAAATCTATTTTGTGAAAGAATGCTTGTAAGATTTTGATGGGAATTACATTAAATCTGTATATTGCTTTGAGTAATATGGCCATTTTTAACAATGTAGTCTTTCGATCCATGAACACAGAATATCTTTCCATTTCTTTGTGTCCTCTTCTATTTCTTTCAAAAGTGTCTTATAGTTTTCAGTGTATAAGTCCATCATGGTCTTTGTTAATTCCCAGGCATTTGTCGTTTTGTTGTGACTGCAAAAGATATTGATTCTTCCATTTCTTTTTCTGAAGTTTCATTTTTTGTATATAAAAATACAATTGATTTTTGTATATTAATTTTGTATCCTGCAACTTAACTTTATTTATTGTTTCTAATAGTTTTCTGATGGTGTCTTTGGAATTTTCTATATAAAGAATCATGTCATCTGTAAATAGTGACATTTTGACTTTTCTCCCTATTTGGATACCTTTGATTCCTTTCTATTCCTGATTGCTCTGGCTACAACTTCAGTACTGTATTGAATAGCTGTGGTGACAGGGGACATCCCTTTCTTGTTCCTGATTTTAGAGAAATGGGCTTCCTCTTTTCCCCATTCAGCATTATATTAGCTGAGGGTTTGTCATATATGATCTTTATTATGTTGAGGTACTTCCTTTACCCTTTTTTTATTCAGTGTTTTGATCATAAATGAATATTGCATTTTGTCAAAATCTATTTCTGCATAAATTGGTATGATCATATGGTTTTTATCTTTTATTTTGTTTATGTGGTGTGTCACATTGATTGATTTGTGTATGTTGAACCACCCTTGTGCTCCTTGGATGCATCCCACTTGATCATGGTAATAATCTTTTCTGATGCATTGTTGTAATCTATTTGCTAGTATTTTGTTTTGGATTTTTGCATCTGTGTTCATCAAAGATATTGGTCTATAGTATTTTTTGTGCTTGTTTTTCTTGCCAGGTTTTGGTATTAGGGTAATATTGGCCTCATAGAATGAGTTGGGAAGTAATGCCTCATCATCAAAATTTTGAGAGTTTGAGGAGGATAGGCATTAATTATTTTTTGAGTGCTTGGTAAAACTCATTAGTGAGACCATCTGGTGCAGCGTTTTTGCCTTTAGGGAGGTTTCGGATAATCATTTCAATCTCTTTAGTATCGATTGGTGCATTTAGATTATCCAGTTCTTGATTCAGTCTAGGTAGACTATGTTTCTAGAAACTTGTCTATTTTCTTCTAGTTGTCAAATTTTGTGGCATAAAGCCCTTCATATTTTCTTATGATCCTTTGTATTTCTCTGGCATCAGTTATAATTTCTCCCCTTTTATTTCAAAGTTTGGATATTTATTTTCTTTCTTTTCATCTTTTAGTTAGCCTAGTCAGAGGTTAGTCAATTTTATTGATTTTTTTATAATTTTTGTTGGAATCATTTTTCTTACTGTCTTTCTTTCCATTCTCAATTTTATTTAGCACTGCTCTAATTTTTACTATTTCTTTCGTTCTGCTGACATTGTATTTTTTTCTGTTCTTTTTCTAGTTCTTTAAGAAGGGATATTACAATGTTTACTTGTGATTTTTCTTATTTTTTAAGCCTGTGATTACATAAATTTCCCTCTTGTTATTCCTTACGCTGCATTTCAATAGTTTTGATAACATTGTATTTTTATTCTCATTAGTTTCTATGTATTTTTAATCTCTTCTCTCTTCTGTAATCCAGTCATTTTTAATAAGATGTTGTTTAATCTCCACGTATATGTGATTTTTTTTTTGCTTACTTTATGCTGTTGATCTCCAATTTGAAAGCTTTGTGGTCTGAGAATACAATTGGTATGATTTAAATCTTCTTGAATTTGCTGAGGCTACTTTTGTGTCCCTGAATATGGTCTACCCTTGAGAATGTCCCATGTGCACTAGAAAAGAATGTGTATAGTGTTTGTCAGATGAAGTGTCCTATAAAAGTCAATTATGTCCAATTGCTGCAATGTATCATATAAAGATGACAGTTCCTTATCTATTTATTGTTTGGATGATCTGTTAATGGCTATTAAGGAGTATTTAGGTCCTCTACTGTAATTATGCTTTTGTCAGTTTCTCCTTTTTAATCTGTAGTAGTTGCTTTGTAAAGTTGGGTGCTTCCTGATTGGGGTAATATATATTAATGTGTGTCATGTCTTCTCATTGTTGTATCATCCCTTTTATCACTTTGAAATGCTCATCTTTGTCTTTTGTTACCTTTTTTATCATGAAATCTGTTTTGTCAGATATCAGTATGGCAACTCCTGCTTTTCTCTGGATGGCATTTTCTTGAAGTACAGTTTTCCACCTTTTCCCTCTGAGTTTGTGTTTGTCTTTATGGCTGAGTTGTGTCTCTCAGAGACAGTATAAGAATCGGTTTTGTTTTTTAATCCAGTCTTCTATTCTGCAATTTTTTATTGATGAGTTCAGTCCATATACATTTAGGGTGATGACTGACATATGAGAATTTCCTATGGCTATTACTTCTTCCATTTTTAAATTTCTTTTTTGTTGTCCCAACTCTTCCCTATTTATTTAGAATTTTAGTTTCAGGTTGAATAGCCTCCTTCAGTATTTCATAAAATGCTGGCTTCGTGCTGAAGAATTCCCTCAGCTTCCTTCATATTTAAAGGGTAATTTTTCTGGATAAATTATTGTTGGCTGCAAGTTTCTCTAATATTTTGAATATTTGATTCCACTCCCACTTGGCCTGTAGTGTTTCTACTGAGAAGTCTGATAATAGCCTGATGAGCTTTTCTATAAAGTTATAGTTTTTTTTCCCCCCCTGGCTGCCTTGAGAATTCTTTGTCTTTGATTTTTTTATATCTTTAGTATAATATGCCCAGGAGAAGATCTGCTGGGGATGAGGTAGCTAGGAAAGCTATCTTCTTGAATTTGGGGTTCTGAATCTTTTTATGGGTATGGAAATATTTCACCTACTATTTGTTTGCCTCTCTGTGGAGTTCTGTTCTGCACCTTCTGCTATTCCCATTATTTTAATGTTGTTCTAATGAAATCAGATAGCTCTTGTAGAGTATTTTTAATTCTTTTGACTCTGAAGTCTTTATCTTCTTGTTTTGTTTACTGTTCTAATCTTTGATATTACTAATTCTTTCTTCCATCTGGTTTGCTGTGTTTCTTATAGTAGTTAGTTCATTTCTCAGTTCTTTTATTGCATTGTTTATCTCTAGAATTTCTATCTGATTCATTTTCATATTTCCAATTTATTTGTTAAACTGTTCCTTTTGTTCACAAATTTCCTTTCTGAGCTCATTTATCTGAATGTGTACTCTGCCAACATTGTTTCAGCTCTCTGAGTGTTTTAAGAATTGCAGCCTTGTATTCTGTGTCATTTAGATCATATAGTTCCAGATCTATATGTTCCTTTTTTTGAGATCTTCCATTTTCTTTTTGGGTGGCTTTTAATCCTAAGGTACTTACTGTTTTTTATGTACTTTTTTTTTCCATGGACAAGAGGGCTTTTTCCAGAGCAGATATAGAGAGGTTCTTTCTTTATTTCTTTTTCTTCCTTCCTTCGTTCCGTCCTTCCTTCCTTCTTTTCCCACCCCCACTCCCTCCCTTCCTTCCATCCCTTTCCTTTCTTTATCTTTCCAGTTGTTATTTCTGTAGCATCTCCCAATATTTTTCTCTTTGTTATTTGAACTCTTATCTTTGGGAGCTTTCCTGCAAGATGGGCTTCTCTTCTTTTGATCCAGTTGCCCTGGTCTTGATGTGCCTTCTTTTTTTGGAAAATATGTTGGTTGATGTTGTGCTATTTCTCTGAGATCGGTGCAGCAAAAAGCTGTTGTGCCTGTTTTTTGGAGTTTTCATGAGTTCTACTGCCGGTTTCCATGGGTGTGGGGTTTTATAGAAAGGGCACAGGTTTGTTTGCCTTTTTTTCTTTTTTCAGCTGGCTGTAGAGTAGATGCTAGGTGGAGTTTGGCAGGGGGTGGGTGGGTGTGTGAGCTTTGGGAAAGGGTTAGGGGAAGCAGCCAGGCTCAGTGTCTCGTTTCTCCCTGGGTTTGCAGTGATGTGCTCTCTAGCTGCTTTGTTTTCTGCAGTAGTTTCCCTGGTTGCTGACTCCACTGCAACACTAGCCCATTTATCAGGGATGCCCAGGTGGGCTGTCACTAGGCCGGGCTATAATCATTTTGGTCATAAACTGAGTGAGTGATGCCAGCTCAACCTCTTTTCTCCTGAGTCTGCATTTTACCCTGGACCATGTTTTATTCTGGTCAGCATTTCCATGGTAACTAGCTCTCAGTTTCAAAGTTGCCCAGAGCCAAATTTGTGGTCATGGTGCCAGATGCAGCTGTGGGCCCTATTCTTGATTAGGTCAGTTCAAATGCTTTGTTCAGCCTCTAACCTGCCCCAGGGCATGGCCCTACCATGGGGACCGTAGCACGATGCTACTTGTTAGGATTTCAACTCGCCCATGCTGTTACAGGGTTTCAGCTTCTTCTGCATCTGCTTTTGTTGCCACTCAGGCTCCAACTCACCTGGGATCATGTTGCTCCTCGGCCAGTGTCTTCTGGCTCCCTCCTTTCTTTCTGTGAGCCCTGGTCAGGTCACAATCTGCAACCACGTCTCTCCTCTGCTGCCTCTCCCCACTCCTATTTGCTCCCCTTTCTCTGAGCTTCAGGTGTTTTCTTGTACTGTGTGGATCTCTCAGCTGAGACTGTGCCACTAAGTAAGGATTTCCCATTCTGGATCCTGATTGTTCAACTGTATTTTTCAGGAGAGGTTTCAAGGATCTCCTCTCTGGCTGCCGTCTTAGGTCCTGCTTCTTGTACTTTCTTAATAGCTAGTAAATTGAACATTTTTTCATGTATCTGTTGGCTTTTTGCAGGTCTCCATGAGAGAAGTGTCTGTTCAGGTACTCTGCCCATTTTTTAATTGAACAGTTTTTTGTTTTTGAGTTGTATGAGTTATTGATATATTTTTAATACTAGCCCCTTATAGGAGGTGATGCTTGCAAATATATTCTCACATTCAGTTGGTTGCCTCTTTGTTTCATTGATAAGTTTGTTTTGTTTTGTTTTGTTGTGGTTGGTTCCCTGAGCAGGGATCGAACCCAGGCCTCAGCAGTGAGAGTACCAAAGCCTAACCACTATAGCACCAGGAAACCCCCAAATAAGTTTGTTTTTGCTGTGCAGGAGCTTTTTAGTTTGATATAGTTTCATTAATTTATTTTTGCTTCTACTTCCCTTGACTTTGAGGTCAAATTCATAAATTCCTCTTTGAACTCCAGGTCCAGAAGTTTAGTACCTACCTATACTTTCTTATCTGCAATTTACTGTGACAGGTCTTAAGGCCTTTGATACATTTTGGGTTAATTCTGGTTTATGGTGACAGATAAGGTCTAGATTTTTGTTTGCTTGTTTTCTTTAGCATGTGGCTTTCTAATTTTACTAGCATCATTTATTGAAGAGGCTTTCTGTTCTCAATTGTATGTTCAATTGGCTCCTTTGTAGAAATGTTTCTGCCCTTTATATGTGAGTTTATTTCTGGGTTCCCAATTTTATTCCATTCACCTACGTGTTTGTTCTGCCAATACCATGCTGTCTTGATTATTGCAGCTTGTAGTATAAATTGAAGTCAGAGAGTATGATGTCTTTAGCTCCTCCCCACACCATTTGTTCCCCTTAAAATTTCTCTGGCTATTTGCGGTATTTCGTGATTCCATACTATTTTTATGCCTTTGTTCTATTTAAGAAAAAAAAAAAAGAAAAACACTATTGGGAATTTGGTGGGGATTGCATTAAATCAGTATACTGCTTTGGGTAATATGGCCATTTCAAGTATATTGATTCTTCCAATCCATGAACATGAAATATCTTTGCATTTCTTTTTATTCTTCAATTTCTTTTTATACTGTCCTATAGTTTTCAGTATATAGGTCCTTCACATCCTTTAAGTTTATCTCAAGGTAACTTTTTTTGATATTGCAAAATAATTTTCATTTTTTTTAGATTCAATTTTTAGTATATAGAAACACAATAAATTTTTGTACATTGTTTTTATTTCCTGCTATAATTGCTGACTGTATTTGTTTACTGTTTTAGTGGTTTTTGGTGAAGTTTTTTCTATATAAATCATGTTATTTGCAAAAAGTGACAATTTAACTTCTTCATTGACATATCAAATGAATTTTATTTCCTTCTTTTGCCTGATGCTCTGGCTAGGCCTTTCAATACTATACTGAATACCAATGGTGACAGGGGACATCCTGATTTTAGAGCAAAGTGTTTCCATTTTTCATCATTCAGTATATAACTTGAGGGCTTTCCATAAATGGTCCTTATTATGTTGAGAACTTTCCTTTTCTACCCATTTTATCATTTATATCATAATAGTTGTATCTTCTCAAATGCTTTTTTTTTTGCATCTAGTGATATAATCATTTGACTTTTATATTTTGTTTATGCGATGTATCACATTGATCAATTTGCATATGCTGAACCATTCGTAGGCCCCTCAAATAAACCCCAGTTCATTGTGATGTATAATCTTTTTAATGTATTATTGTATTCAATTTGCTACTATTTTCTTTAGGACATTTTGTGACTTTATTAATCTGAGGTATTGGTCTGTAGTTTTCTTTTTTGTTTGTTTTCTTTACCAGGTTTGGTATCAAGGTAATGTTGGCCTCATTAAATAAGTTAAAAATTATTGCCTCCTCTTCAGTTTCCTGGGAGAGTTTCAGGAAGACAGGTATTAAATCATTACTGAATGTTTGGCAGAATTCACTAGTGAAGTCATCTGGTCCTGGACTTCTGCTTCTGGGGAGGTTTTGGATGATTGTTTCGATTTTCTTCCTGTTGATCATTCTATTTCAATATTCCAGTTCCTCGTTATTTAGTATAGGAAGGTTATGTATTTCTAAGCACTTGACCACTTTTGTTTTCTTTTTTTTGGGGGGGTGGGGGTAGGACCCTGGCTGGGAATCAAACCCAGGCCATGGCGTTGAGAGTGCCGAAGCCTAGTCACACCTACACCAGGGAACTCCCTCTTTCTTCTAAGTTATTGAATTTAATGCCATATAGTCCTTCATAGCATTCTTGTACGATCTTTTGTATTTCTGTGGTAACCATGGTAACTTCTTATCTTTCATTTCTGATTTTGTTTACTTGTGCTTTTTCTTCTCTTCCTTGGTGAGTATAGCAAAGAGTTTCTCAAGTATATTAATCTTTTCAAAGAACAAGCTCTTTGTTGTATTCACTTTTTCCATTTTCTTTTTATTCTCTATTTCATTTAATTCTGCTTAAATATTTATTATTTTCTTACTTCTGCTGACTTTGGGTTTCATTTGTTCTTCTTATTTTAGTTTTTCAAGACATAATATTGCAATGTTCATTTGGGATTTTCCTTGTTTCTTGAGACAGGCCCATAATCATATACATTTCTCTGTTAAGATTGCTTTTGCCCTCTCCCAGAAAACACAATTGAATGGTCACCCAGGAGCCAAGAAAGAGAACCCTGAGTGACAAAAATGGCAGCTGAGAAATCCACACATTGCAAGTAAACACCTGAAGGTTGGAGAGAAGGGAGCAAGCGGGAGAGAGGGGAGGGAGCAAAGATGAATCGTAACAGGACCTGATCACGGCTGACCATCCGGGAGCAGTACAGTGCATGGGAGGGAAGAGACCAATAGGCGACAAGAGAAAAAGCCCCAGCAAAGTGGCAGAACAATAATTGGGGAGCTGGGCTGGGGCGCTGGAATGTGGAGCGGTGAATTGTGGACAGAGCTTGGAGTCAGCCTCTGGAACTTTTGAGTGGTAGCAGGGCTGAGCGAGGACTCTGAACTGCAGAGAAGACACTGTGGTTCTAGGCTCCCTTGCGGCCCACAGCGCAGGCACACGCGACTGCTGCGCAGATATGCAGCTTCCATTCCCGGACCGCTGTGAAGGCAGGCAAGCTGCGATGCAGAAAGCGCGCGGCTCCTGCGCGGGGCTGCAGTTCCCGTTCCTGGCCCACTGTGGAGGCGGACCGGCGGCCGAGAGGGTGCGCGGAACTCCTCGGCAGGGCTGCGGCTCTCTTTTGGCCCATTGCGGAGGCATGTCGGCTGCCTTCCTAACGCGGTGTCAGACCCACAGCTTCGGACTTGTGCACACACCTGCTGGGACACCCCTGTGTCCTAAAAGCAGTGTGAGCCCGCAGACTCTGCCCCAACATTTGTCCGTGGAAGCAGGCCTGGGAAGAAAGGCAGATTTGATAGCATTTGCCCCGACCAGCAGGAGCAGCCTCGGCCCACATCACCCAGCTTCCCCAGCATAGGGCAGAAGGTGGAGCTGCCCCAGTGTGCCTTTTGTTGGCCTCTCCCCTTTCCTACAGCCTCCCCAACCAACTAACTAACTACAGGAAGCGGAGGGAACATGATAGATGCGCACCACCCCCAAATGTAGCAGGAGACTAGAAATAAAAAATAAACAACCCCTCTCTCTCCCAAAACTTGACCCCCAGTGCCACCGCGTGTCTGCCCTACAGCAAGACACCACAAAAGTACCAATCTGGGCAGATGGGCACTACTACTGAACATATCACCCTCATGTCAAAGAGGAGGAACTCATTAGACAGGATGAATTCCTTAAAACCTAAAACTCCTCAGAAAGATCAGGAAATAAATCAAGACAGCCTCTTAGACCTAGAAGTTTCTGAACTAAGTGACAGAGAATTTAGAGTAGCCATTCTAAATGAGAGAAATGAAAACATACTGGCAGAGCACCATGGCTGAGATAAACAACATAAAAAACAAGATGAATGACATAAAAGAGGAACTCTATGAACAAAAGGAACAATTTAACAAAAAAAAACATCAAAACAAATGTGAAAGATAAATAATACAATAAAAGATGTGAGAAATGAAATAACTGCCATAGGAAACAGGGCCAAACAGATGGAGGAAAGAATTAGTGATATCGAAGATCAGAACATGGAAACAGCTAAGAAAGAGGAAGAGAGGGAATATAGAACCAAAAGGATGGAAAGAACTCTGCAAAAACTATCAGCTCCATGAGACAAAAAAACATCAAGATAATAGGAATAGAAGAAGGGGTAGAGCATTCTACACAGAGCATACTCAAACAAATAGTAGATAAGAAATTTCCAAACCTATGGAAAGATCTGGAACCCCAAATTCAAGAAGAAAACAGGTCCCCTAGATACCTGGACCCTAACAGATTTTCTCCAAGACACATGGTACTAAAGATGTCCAAAACTAAGGACAAAGAGACAATTCTCCAGGCAGCCAGGGAAAAAAGAACTATAACCTTTAGAGGAAAACACATCAGACTTCTCAGCAGAAACTCTACAAACCAGGAGGGAGTGGAATCTAATATTCAAAAATTTAAAAGAGAGGAATTTACAGCCAAGAATAATTTACCCAGCAAAATTATCTTTCAGATTCGAAGGTGGAATAAAGACCTTCTCAGACACACAGAAAATGAGGGAATTTGCCAGCACAAAGCCAGCACTCCAAAAAATACTGAAGGAGGCTCTTCGACCTGACACAAAACATCAAGGAAAATGGAACAAAGTTGGGGCAACAAGAAAGAAACAAAAACTAAAATAAATAAATAAATACATACATACATGAATAAATAAATACATGAATAAATAAATAAATAAATAAATAATGGCCACAGGAAATCCTCATATATCAATCATCACTCTAAATGTTAATGGACTGAACTCAGCAATAAAAAGACACAGAGTAACAGACTGGATTAAAAACCAGAACTCATCCATATGCTGTATCCAAGAAACACACCGCAGCCATAAGGACAAATGCAGACTCAGAGTCAAAGGATGGGAAACAATACTTCAAGCAATTGGTAACCAAAGAAAAGCAGGAGTTGCCATACTGATATCTAATGAAATAAACTTCAGGTTAAAAAAGATAGGAAAAGACAAGGATGGACATTACATAATGATAAAACACACAATAAATCAACAAGAACACTTGACACTAATTAATATATATGCTCCCAACTAGGATGCATCAAAATATACAAAGAAACTACTAACAGATTTGAAAGGAGAGACTGATGAATACACAATCATTGTAGGAGACTTAAACACCCAGCTAACAGTCATGGACAGATCATCCAAACAGAAAATAAACAAGGAAACATCAGCTCTAAATGACACATTACAGCAATTGGACATAACTGACATTTACAGGACACTTCATCCAGCAAAAAGAGACTATTCCTTCTTTTCTAGTGCACATGGAACATTCTCAAGGATAGACCAAAGGCTGGGACACAAAAGTAGCTTCAGCCAATTTAAGAAGATCAAAATCATACCAAGTGTATTCTCAGACCACAAAGTTTTGAAATTGGAGATCAACTGTAAAAGCAAAGCAGGAAAAACCACATATACATGGAGATTAAACAACAGCTTATTAAAAAAGGACTGGATAAAAGAACAAATAAAAGATGAGATTAAAAAATATATAGAAACTAATAACAATGAAAATAGAAGGTATCACAATTATTGGGACACAGCAAAAGCAGTAACAAGAGGGAAATTTATTTCACTACAGGCCTATCTTAAGAAACAAGAAAAATCACGAGTAAATATCTTAACATCCCATCTTAAAGAACTAGAAAAAGAAGAGCAGACAAAACCCAAAGTCAGCAGAAGAAAATAAATAATAAAAATTAAAGTATAGTTAAACCAATTAAAGAACAGAAGGACAATACAAAAATTAATATTATGAAGAGCTGGTTCTTTGAGAAAGTCAACAAAATTGACAAACCCCTGGCTAGACTAATCAAAGGACAAAAGGAAATGACACAAATATCCAAAATTAGAAATGAAAGGGGAGAAATTATCACTAATACCACAGAAATACAAAGGATTATAAGAAAATGTTGTGAAGGCCTTTATGCCACTAAATTTAACAACCTAGAATAAATGGACAAGTTTCTAGAAACTTACAGCTTAACCAGACTGAACCAAGAAGAACTGGATAATCTAAATCGATACCAAAGAGATTAAAATGACTATCCATACACTCCCTAAAGGCAAAAGCCCTGGACCAGATGGTTTCACCAATGAATTCTATCAAGCAATTAAAGAAGAATTAATGCCTATCCTCCTCAAACTCTTCCAAAAAATTGAAGAGGAAGCAATACTTCCTAACACATTCTATAAGGCCAACATTACCCTAATACCAAAGCCTGATAAAGACAACGAAAAGAAAGAAAATTATAGACCAATATCTCTGATAAACACAGATGCAAAAATCCTAAACAAAATATTAGCAAACAGAATACAACAGTGCATCAAAAAGATCATACATCAAGATCAAGTGGGATTCATCCCGGGAGGACAAGGATGGTTCAACATATGAAAATCAATCAATGTGATACACCTCATAAACAAAATAAAAGATAAAGAACATATGGTCATTTCAATTGATGCAGAAAAAGTTTTCAACAAGATACATCCATTTATGATCAAAACAATAAATAAAATAGGTATAGAAGGAAAGAATCTCAACATAATAAAGGTCACATATAACAAACACTCGGCTAATATCATACTGAATGTGGAAAAGCTGAAACCTATTCCCCTAAAATCAGGAACAAGACAGGGATGTCCCCTGTCACCACTGTTATTTAATATGTACTGAAAGTTCTAGCCAGAGCAATCAGGCAAGTGAAAGGAATAAAATGTATCCAAATTGGGAAAGAAGAGGTCAAATTGTCACTATTTGCAGGTGACATGATCCTTTATATGAAAAATTCCAAAGATTCCACCAGGAAACTGTTAGAAACAATAAACGAATATAGTAAAGTCTCAGGACATAAAATGAACTTAAAAAAATCAACAGCCTTCCTATATACAAACAATGAATCCACAGAAATAGAAATGAGGGAGTCAATTCCCTTTGCTATCACAATAAAAAGAATGAAATACCTGGGAATTAACTTAACAAAGAACATGACAGACTTATACACAGAATACTATGAGACATTTTTGACAGAAATTGGAACAGACTTTAAGAGGTGGAAAAATATCCCCTGTTCATGGATAGGAAGACGTAACATTGTTAAAATGGCCATTCTGCCCAACGCAATCTACAGATTTAATGCAATACACATCAAAATCCCACAATCATACTTTCATGAAATAGACAAAAGAATTAGTAAAGTTATATGGAACCAAAAAAGACTTCGAATTGCCAAAGCAATACTACATGAAAAGAATAAAGCTGGTGGCATTATATTCCCTGACTTCGATTTATATTACAAAGCATCAATAGTCAAAACAGCTTGGTACTGGCAGAAGAACAGAAATAGAGACCAACGGAATAGAACTGAAAACCCAGAAATCAACCCACAAATTTATGGACAAATAATTTTCAATAAAGGAGCAAAAAACATACAATGGGAAAAAGACAGCCTCTTTAGTAGGTGGTGCTGGGAAAACTGGAAAATCATATGCAAAAGAATGAACCTGAGCTGTGAACTCTCCCCATATATAAAAATTAACTCAAAATGCATTAAAAACCTTCATATCAGACCTGTAACAATAAACTGTATAGAAGAAAACATGGTACTAAACTTATAGACCTAGGACTCAAGGAAGACTTCATCAACCTTACCTCAAAGTCAAGGGAAGTTAAAGCAAAAATAAATGAATGGGACTATATTAAACTAAAAAGCTTCTGCACAGCAAAAGAAACCATCAACAAGGCAAAGAGACAGCCAACTGATTGGGAGAAAATATTTGCGAATAACACATCAGATAAGGGTCTAATATCTAAAATATATAAATAATAAGACTTAACAACAAAAAAACAGAACCCAATTTAAAAGTGGGCAAAAGAACTAAACAGACACTTCTCCCATGAAGAAACACAAATGGCCAGCAGACATATGAAAAAATGCTTATCCTCATTAGCTATCAGGGAAATGCAAATCAAAACCACAATGAGATATCACCTCACACCTGTTAGAATGGGTATTATCAACAAGACAAGGAATAACAAGTGCTGGAGAGGATGTGGAGAAAAAGGGACTCTGGTACACTGCTCGTTGGAGTGCAAACTGGTACAACCACTGTGGAAGATGGTGTGGAGGTTCCTCAGAAAACTGGGTATGGAGTTACCATTTGACCCAGCAATCCCCCTTCTGGGGATCTACCTCAAAAACTTGTAAACCTTTGTCCGCAAAGACTTATGTACCCCAATGTTCACTGCAGCGCTGTTCTCAGTGGCCAAAACATGGAAACAACCAAAGTGCCCTGCAACAGATTACTGGATAAAGAAGCTGTGGTACACATACACAATGGAATACTACTCAGCTATACGAAAAGATGAAATATTGCCATTTGCAACAACGTGGATGGACCTGGAGATCATCATGCTTAGTGAAATAAGCCAGACAGAAAATACAAGGAAATGTATGACTTCACTCATATGCGGAATATAAAACTGAAATCAACAAAGAGAAAAGAAATGAACAAAGAAATAACCCATGGACACAATCAGTAGTTTAATGTTTATTTGGGGATGAGTGCGTTAGGGAGGAGAGAAAGGGGAGGGTTGGGAGAGGAGGGAGGGGAAGCTTAATATTAGGTGATGGAAAGAGAAGTCACATTAAGTGGTGAACTTATTATACAACAAGTTGACAATGTACTCTAGAATTTTTGTCTGAAACCTATGTAATCCTTGCTAACAAATGTCACCCCAAGAAGTCTAACAATAAAAATGAATTTAAAAAAAGATTGCTGTTGCTGCATCCCAATTAATTGTGACAATATATTTTTATTCTTGGTTCTGTGTATCTTTTGATCTTTTATTTATTTTTGACCCAGTCATTTTTTAACAGTATGTTGTTTAATCTTCATGCATTTAGTTGTTTTTCCCACTTTCTTTTTGCAGTTAATCTCCAATTTGAAAACATCGTGGTCAGAGAATGTAATTGGTATGATTTCAATCTTCTTAAATTTGCTGAGGTTAGTTTTGTGTCTCAAAATATTGTCTATTTTGACAATGCTCTATGTGCACTAGAAAATAATATATAGTCTGGTATTCTCGGATAAAATGCCCTATAAATGTCAATTATGTCCATTTGGTCTAATGTGTCATTTAAGACGGATACTTCATTATTGACTTTTTGTTTGGAAGATCTATCCACAGCTGTCTATGACAGATATAGGTCGCCCACTCTAATTGTGTTTTTGTCCATTTCTCCCTGTAGTTCTGTTAGTAGTTGCTTTGTATACTTCGGTGCTCTCTGATTGGGAGCACATATATTGATAAGTGTTATGACTTCTTGTTGTAGTGTCCCCTTTAGCATTATAAAATGTCTATCTTTGTCTCTTGTTACCTTTTTTATCCTTACATCTGTTTTGTAAGATGTAAATGTGGCTACACCAGGTTATTTATGGATGTCATTTTCTTGGAGTATCATTTTCCACCTTTTCAATTTGAGTCTATATCTGTCCACATACCTGAGATGAGTCTCTTGGAGGAAGCATACAGCTGGGCTTGTTTTGCGATCCAATTTCCTACTCTGGGCTGTTTTATTAGTGAGTTTAGTGCATTTACATTTAGAATGATATATGAGGATTTTCTATAGCCACTTTGTCTTTTGTTTTCTGGTAGCTTAGTGTCTTTGTTGCTTCTTTGACTTTGTTTCTGTTATTTTAGTTCAGTGGTCTGCCAGGATTTTTTTTTTTGCTTACTTTTTTATGTTGCCTCAGTTCTAGGATGACTATACATACCATTTGAGACAGGACAGCAAACAATGGTACTATCTTATTTCAAAGGGCATGTAAGGTCAGCCTACTGACACCTTGTATTTAGCTCAGTAAGAACAGAATGACCATCTCATTTAAAATGGTATGTCTGGTTAGCCTACTTTGTTGTGATTTTTTGTTTTGTTTTGTTTTTTGGGTAGTTCCCTGGCTGGGAATTGAACCCAGGCTGCGATGTTGAGAGTGCTGAAGCATAGCCACTACACCACCAGGGAACCCCCCTTTTTTTTGAATGGTTATGCAAAGTTTTATGGATACAGTATTCCCTTTTCTACAATATGTATTTTATCTCCATTCCCCTATGCAAATTCAGACCTTTAAACCCTTCTTTTATGGTTTTGTTTTCACAGATTCTCCCTATTTATGCTGCAGTTGCAATAGCAGGTTGTCTTTTTTCCCCTCTATCTTCTTCATCCTTTATGATACATTGAAGGGTGCAGTGCCCTATTCGATGTAGGGGTTGTCACTTTCTGCTTCTATCTGTTGGTTATCTTTCCCATGACTTTGTATGGTTTTGTTTTGTTTTGTTTTGTTTTGTTTTTGTATCAGGTCAAATAACTTCTTCTAGTATTTCCTTTAAGGCAGACCTTGTGGTGTTGAATTCCCTCAGCTTCTGTATATCTGGAAATGTCTTTATTACTTCTTCATATCTAAAGGATAACTTTGCTCAATAAATTATTGTTGTGTGGTAATTTCTCTCTTTAACTAGTTTTAATTCCACTCCCTCCTGGCTTGTAGAGTTTCTGCTGAAAAGTCTGATGATAATCTAATGGGCTTTCCTTTATAGTTTAGTCTTTTCTTTTCCCCTGGCTGCCTTGAAAGTTTTTCTTTGTTATTAATCCTTTACATCTTCAAGATAATGTGCCTTGGACAAGACCTGTTGGGATTGACATAGTTAGGTGTTCTGTTTGGTTCTTGGATTCAAGGATTTAGTTCTTTCCATAGGTTTGGGAAATTCTTGTTGTTTGTTTGAATAGACTATCTGTACTTCTCTTTCTCTCTTCTCCTTCTGGTATACCTATTACTTTTATATTGCTCTTTCTGATAGAATGAGATAGTTCTTGTAGAGTTCTTCCACTTATTTTCCCTTTCAAGTTTCTCTTCCATCTGCATCATTTCCAGATTTCTATCTTTGATATCACTACTTCTTTCTCTATCTGGTCAGCTTTATTTCCTTAGCTTGCTATTACATTTTTCATCTCTTATTGAGTTTTTTAGCTCCAGAATTTCTATTTGGTTTTTTTTAAAATGTTTTTTCTCTCTTGGGAAAATATTCATTTTGTTCATTGATTTTGAGTTCATTAAACTTCCTGAGTTTGGAGAGAAGACAAGATGGCGACTGGAGAGGAGGTTCCTAAAGCCTCTCCCAGAAAACACAATTGAACGGCCGACCAGGAGCCAAGAAAGAGGACCCTGAGTGACAAACCGGCTGCTGAGAAATCCACAAATCGCAAGTAAACCTGAAGGCTGGCGAGAAAGGGGCGAGTCGGGGAGAGGGAAGGGAGCAGAGACGGACCACGCGGGACGCGATCCCTGCTGACTATTCGGAGCTGCGCAGTTTGGGGGAGGGGAGAGAGACTGGGAAGCTGG
>PVJL010013472.1:0-32169 GCA_004026885.1 Lyroderma lyra
CCTGTCTCCTTTCTTTTAAGATGTTACTTTTCCAATATGTGAACTATATATACAAACCACATACATGCTTATTCATTAATGCATATTCTTTTTTCCTTGCTATCTCATTTGCTTAGAATTCAGTATAATATAGTGAAAAAGAAAACTCACTAGAGCCAGACTGTCTGGACTCAAGTTGAGACCCAAAAATTAGTACAACACTACAATTGCCAGTGTTTCAGTCTTCTCACTTTTTAAATGGAAATAATAATAGTACTTACCTAAAGGGTTCTTGTGAAGAGTAATAAATTAATGTCTGGAAAATACTTAGAGACTAGCACATACTAAGTGTTATAAAAGTAGTTATTAGTCATTATGCTCCAGTATAATATTTTGTGTATGATAGCTTTTTCCTTAAATTTTTGATAGAATATATTTGATAGAATTTACCAGTAAAACTATATGGACATGCAGTGGGTGTGTATATTTTTATGTGTGTGTGTGTGTGCGCGCGCGTGCGCGTGCACATGCAATAGCTTTTAACCAAAGAGCTATTTAAATTTATTTACTAGATATATTATATTTTATATTTATTTCTCTGTGAATTTTGATAGTTTGTGCTTTTGCAGGAATTTTTCCTTTTATCTTGGTTGTTCAATTTTTCACATAAACTTGTCTATAATATCCCTTTATAATCCTTTTAAGGTCTGTAGGATCTGTAGTAATGCCATTTCTTTTATTTGTGATATTTTTAATCTGTCTATTTTTCCCTTTTTCTTGATTAGTTTTGATCAGTCTTGAAGTTTACTGATTTTTCTCCTACCCTATAACCTCTCTTGTGAAGCCCGTAATAGGAATTCTCATCTTTATATTGTGTGTGTGTGTGTGTGTGTGTGTGTGTGTGAGTGTGTGTGTGTGTTTTAGGATTTCTTTTTGACTCTTTTTATGGTATTCTTTTATCTGGTAAAATTTTCTATTCATGATTCTCATCTACCTGTTTCTGTAGATCCTTTGACGTATTAGTCATAGTTATTTTAAATTCCCTGTCTGCTAGTTCTAACATCTGGGCCATCTCTAGTTTCAGTTTTGTTAACTTTATGTCTGGTCATTTTTTTTTTCTTGTTTGCAATGTTTTTCAGGTGGAAGTCTCCAGAAAAGAGTTGGTGAATGGGTACAGGTTTCTTTTTTGTCTAGCACTCTCAGAAATTCATACATGATGTATGATACCCATCTATATATTTATAGCTGTATCATCTATATCTATATCTATCTACACACACATGTACACACACCCTGGAATATCATTCAGCTTTAAAAAAGAAGGAAATGTTACCATTTATGACACCACAGATAAATTTGAAGGACATTATGCTCATAGGTGAAATAATTCACACACAGAAAGACAAAATGTATGATTTCACTTATATATGGAACCTAAAATAGTCATACACATAGGGGCAGAGAGTAGAATAGTGGTTGCTAGGGTTTGCAGGGAGAGGAAAATAGAGAGATACTGCTCAAAGGGTACAAACTTGTAGTTATGCAAAATAAATAATTTTGGAGATATACTGTATAACTTGGGGCCTACGATTAAGTAGTGTATGCTTTAAAATGTGCTAAGTGGATAAATCATATGTTGAGCACTCTTATCACAAAAGGGAAAAGATATAGGTGGCAGGAAAAAAACTTTTGGAGGTGATGGATAAACTCATGGCATTGATAGTGATGATGGTTTCATGGATGTATACTTATCTCCAAACTCATCAAGTTGTATAGATTAAATAGCTATAGCTCTTTTGTAGGTCACCATACCTCAATAAAATGAGTTAAAAAGTATAGGAAAAAAATGCATTTAAATGTAATGTTTTAAAAAATTCACTTCTTGAAACAAAAACTAAAATTATAGACACTTGGTATTTAAAGCTACACATTGATTCACAAACCTTTGTATCTCATTCTAATAGATGGAGAGTTTTAGATTCCTAAAGGGGCAGTGGCATTCGTAGGCCACTGAGCAAACTGCAAATCTGCAAGTAGTCCTCACACCATCTGACTTTAGTCTCAGTGCTCTACACACTGTATCATACTCTCACAAAATTTTATTAGCTCTCTAATTCTTGGAGATTTAGATTGCAATATGGGGTCTTTTGAAAGGAGTTCATTAACTTTCATAACCTTTTCAATGAAGTAGTTAAAATGAAATATTTTATTTTATTTTATTTTTTCTGGAAAGGACTGACTTGGTGAAGGTATTTTGGTGACTTATGTTCAAATATCCTATGTAATAGTGTCTTGTGGTAGATAAGTTATGTCCAATCCTTGTGCCCTATATTTACATCTGCTCCTATCCCTGCTGCACTGGGATGTAAAGACAAAACTGAATTATGACCCTCTCTTCCTTTATCATTTGCACATTTTTACCTTAAATGAACCAGTTACATTCTTATGAATGGGAATTACAAACTCATCAAATATAGAATGAGAATGAAAATTTGTAGATGAAGCAGGTTGGTGTTTGCCTGTGTAACTAAACTTGGAATGATTTTCACAGGAAGGTAATTACTTTGTAATTACGAATTGGTTTGGAATAAAACTCTAGAGTACCTTAGGGCAAAAAGAGAAAGAAAATAGTTCCAAGAAAACTTACCAAAAGAATTGATGAAATAGTGAATTTATCAAAATTAGGAAAATCTGGAGATCTGGAAGCACAATAATAGAAATCGCCTATCTTTAAAGGACAGACAAGGTGCTTTGTCAGCTAGAGGCCTGATTATAAAGACCAGAGATGTAGTGGAAATATTGGAACCGTTAAAAAGAACACCATTGTACATGCATAATGGACTCTCAGTTTACAGAAGTCTTTATAATCACAACTTGTTATAGAGTAAAATATAAATTGATTTTTCAGTTGTTAAATAAATCCCTGAACAGTGAAAATGCCCATAAGTGGCTAAATGATTACTGTATATATTAGGTAGATTGCCTGCATTAATAACTATTTTAACAAGAAAATGTTACATGTATATGATGATTGATTTTGTATCATTTTGGCAAATCTCTGCTGCGCAAATGTTTGGTTAAACCCAGCCCAGACATTGCTGTGAAAGTATTATTTTAGATGTGCTTAACATTTAAATCAGTAGAATTTGAGACAATGTGATTGTGTCTCATCCAATCAGTTTAAGGCCTTAGAGAAAGACTGAGGTCCCCTGAGGAAAGGAGAATTCAGCCTCCAGGCTGGCTGCCATAGGACTCATGCTGGAGTTTGGTCACCTCTTTTCTGGATATATAGCTGCAGGACTGCTCCACAGATTTGGGAATTGTCAGCCCCCTCAATGGCGTGAGCCAATTCCTTAAAATAAATCTCTTTCTCTGGTTCTGTTTCTCTGAAGAACTGTAAAATCGTGTAGATAGCTTATTTTTAAATGATAATAAAATAAACCTGTCTCTGCTTGCTACATTAGAGTAGTTTAACAGACAACGAATTAGTGATTTTCTGTAGAAATGATTACTTGGGTTTTTTTTTTTTTTGGTAACTTTCAAAGTCATAGCCAGATATCACAATGTAATGTTTGTTTGAGGATTTAGGCATTTAAATTAGTTTTCATAATCTCATTTCAAATTCCAGTAGTTACATTTACAGTGTAACAAACTATAACTCTTTAATTGTTATTCTTGTGGAGATTTAAAATAATCCCCCAAACTGAATTGTAATGATTAAATTATCCTTTGCTACCGGAAACAAGGCCAAACCACTTGTTTACATTAGGCAGCTATTCTATTGTTTCTTTTGTTTTCCTTCATGTGAATAAACAGAAAATGTTTGGTTTCTAGAATTGTCAGGTTGGCAGTATTCCATAAGAACTGAAACTAATTCAGAAAAATTAATATAGTAAAACATAGTCTTAACACAGTGCAAATCTTGGTGGGGTTTCTCTGTTTTTCATTTAAGTTCCATAATATTCAAGGTTATTCTAGGAATTGAAACTAAAGCAACTTCTGGAATGTGAGAGAGACCTATAAACACATGCCAAGGAACACTGCCAGTGCCTGTTTATACAGAAAGCTTAGTTAAATATAAGACATATATAGGAGTGATAGAACTACTGATTCTTTCCCTCCCTTTAAAATTTTCATTTCTTGTCAGCATAGAGTTCTTCTTACATATTTGTTCATAACAAATAGTTTTTTTTAAATTATTGTTAATATGACTTTTAAAAACCTGTATAGCTTAAATACAAATCAAATATAGACAGGAGTATCTATAGCTGTGCATTCTTTTGTTAATGATTTATGACTTTGGTGTAGAATAAAACAAATGTAAAATAAGGATGACATAGTTTAAAAATTCAAGGGAAGGCTACCAATATGGACAATCTTTGAACATAAAAAAAATCAGTAAAATGAGCTATGAATGAATAATTTCTCAGGCCCTCTAAAATTTTATCCACCTCCTAAGCACCAACATTTTGCCAGTAAGAAAACTGAGGCCCAGAAGTTGTACACTGTGTTAGTCTTGGACCTCAGCTTAGAACCCCTGCAACTGTGGAATCTTGTTTCCACACATTGTCTCTGGTGCCTCACAGGTGAAACTCTCACTGTAAAGAAATGTGATGGCACTGTGGTTTTTGTTGTTGTTGTTATCATTTAAATCAGCATGCTGTCATGTTTTGATGGATGTATTATGGTCACAATATTAAGATATCAAACTTTCATTTCAGCACATGAAGATATTTAACTATGAAATAAAAGAATTCAGATTGTTCTAGGTAGATTTTTAATAAAATAAGAAAAAATAAATTTCTACTGCCCCCTATCAAACTGGATTTCTAGAATATATAGATTATCTTATTTTTCAAAGAGAAATGCCATTAATTATATTCTGTTCATACACTGACTAAGGGCTTATTTTCCCTGTGTTGTTTAGAATGTGCTCTGCTAGACTTCACCTTGGGCTAGACCAGGTAGGAGTTACCGTATTTGGCAGGTATAACGCACTCCTGTGTATTTTGTGCACTCACGTTTTTGGCCCAGACTTTCAGGAAAAAAAGAAATCTTTCATTTTAATTTTTTAATTCAAAATTTTATTTGTTTATATTTAGGTAGTTGCTTTTTGTGTTATAAAAGAATTTTAGCATTTATTTTTTAATATATTATGGTACAAGAAATTTTATGTAACAGATAATTACAAAACATAAGAATAGATTCAAGATACAAGAAATTTTGTGTATAAAATTTTTTTACATAAAAAACCCAAAGAACAACAACAACAAAATAACCCGATTATCATATTCCAGGGTACTTTGCATACAGATATTATTGATTTGTAGAGTTATACTTTTAACTCATAAGCATAAATAAAAGAATTAAAAACATTTATATAGCTACAGAATTAATACTACCCATGTATAAATGTGCATCCTTATTTTTCCCTCACAAATTTGGACAAGAAAATGCTCATTATATATGGGCCAATATGGTAGTTCTTTGGGCCCACATCGGTATGGCTCACTGTGGCAGCTGGTGATGACTGACTGATGCCACTGACCAAGAGGGCTGAGGACTACTCTCAGGTTTTAGAGGAGATTTGCTTACCATAGTATCTTACATTTAGTAAGAACTAAACATATAATGCCTGTTTGTTTAAATGCCTGTTTTTATTTTCTTTAAAAAAGTCAAAACAATTGAAATTACATGCAAGTCCACCACATGACTTATTTATCTTCAAAAAAAGTCACTCTTGTGTTACTAATGAAAAGATGCCATTTTACCCTGGCTATCAAAGTCAAGAATGCAAATGTAGATATTGTAGTTCTCATAGTATAGTACATTAAGTGTCAGAAACATTTATTAATATTTATGTACATAATGAATGTCTTCTTTATTTGTCATCCTTCTTTCTCATCTCCTTGTATGTGTACAGCTTGTTCTGTATCCAAAGCAACTGTATGTCTTTTATTTGGAAATAAAAAGTGCATAGATTTAGAAGGATTATACTTCTTTTTTTGTTTAGAAATCCTAACATTTTATCAGCCAAAAGTCTTTCTGGAGTGACTTAAAGGATTTAATAAAAATAATTGTGCAATCAATAAAAAACCTAAAGGATGTTCATATTTTACATGCATTAATTGAATTTTAAATGTTATTGGGTAATAAATATTAAAATCCATTGATGGATGTATCATCCTTTAGGTTGTATATAACTTTGGGAGCTTATCAAATAATACCTGGATATATTACATGTTAGTGCCAGCTAAAGTCATATTTCTGCAACCACTTGATTTCTGCCTTATTTCTTGAAACTGTGATAATTATTACAAGACTATGAACCTGAGAAACAACATTATTATTTACTTTTTATACACCAATTCTTTCTGAGATTATCTGTGGCATTTTTACTGAGATATGGGATAAAATGAGTAAGGTTACTGGAGTGGGTAGAGGCAAAAACAGCATGTTCTGTGACCAGAAGTTCACGTATTCAGTTGGTATTTTGTTGATATATGAGCTACTTTTGATTCAATGTAAGTAGAGCTCTGGATCCATTTTTTCACTTCACTGCAATTACTGTAGTACTTCTCCACCAACGATGTTGCACTTAGAAGTTAATGTAAAATTGGTCCTTCAATCAGCAATTTGGGGAAGGGAAAATAAACAATATCAATTTATGGTTTACAATATATATTATACAAAAGAGATCTAAATGACCTGGGAATATGGTTAAGGAGAACATTAAACATTTCTCTTTTATTTCTAGAGATGCAAAAAGTTGAGTTTATATAGTAAGAATTAGAGTCTTCTGCAGGGGAAGTATTTAGCTGAGAAGAGAGATTAGGTGTTGAGAGCATGGAAATGATAAAATGGGAGGTGAGATGGAAAATCTTACCTTCAGTTAATATCAAAAGTTATAGCCCGTCTAAAATTTTGTTTGAGAGGTTCAAGATACTATCTGAATTCATTTATTTAAAGGAGAGAATGGAATAGGGACACAGGAAGAGAAGATTTTTTTATTTTAGTATATGCGCTGCTGAAGTAAGCACAAGAGAAGGTTTTTATACATACTCGTACGGGAGATCTCTTAAAATTGTATCTAAAATAGTCATTAGTTTTTCCAGTATTTAATAAACACTCATGGGATACACTATGCTAGACACTGGGAATAGAAAGGTCAATTTGATTTGCCCTCAGTTTAAAAAACTGGGCTGCTTTCAGGGCAGGAAAGTGGTGAGACAAGAAGTAATCATGGAACTGTGCGATAGTACAGCAGCACGAGTAGTGGCCTGGTGAAGTACTGAAAAGGTGACACTAATTTTTGCAAGATAAGGAACAGCATAATATTGTCTCAGAAACTGGTTAGAGGAAGCTAGATTTGAAGATTTAGAACCTGAAAACTAGATTTAAAATTTGCCTTTATCTTAGCTTTGTGTGATTGACATGGAGTTTTGCCTTCTAAAGGGAGCTGAGGAACTTGTCACATAAACACAAGACTCTATGTCAGGGACTCTGACACTTGTCATTTTTGTAGCTGCTTTTTTGCTTGTTATGAGAGTTTTGAGAAGAATGAATCAAAACTGATTTTATTGCCCTTATGTTTTAGGTATGAAATGTCAATGTAATTAGTATACATAGAGCAAAACTACTTTTTGTTATATGGAATGAGATATTTTGTTTTTGTTATCAATGCATGATTTATCAGACAGCTTAGACCTTTATACATTTATTTGTTTTATTCATGCCTGTCCTGTCTTCTTAAACATTGAGTTCCATGTTAGTTAAAATTACTTTTAAGGTTACTTTAGTTACTTAAAAATCAACATACAAAGATGTATATGTTATTTGATTTTTTCTCAAAAAAAGTTTTATTAAATTTATATTGAAAGGAAAATAAGAAAGTAAAATTATTAAAAGCACAACCTTTGGAGTGATACCCAGATTTAAGCTCCAGCTGTATACATTTTTCTCTTTGTGCTTTGAGAAAATTCATGTCTCTATGTTTGTTCATTTTTTATTTGCAAAATGGAATAATAAAAGTCTATACCTCATAGGGTTGTTAAAGGAGAATTAAGGTACACTTTTCCATTGTGCTTACCAAAAGTAATCATGCAGTAAGTGTTAGTTTATAATAAAAATAATTGCAGCACTGTTAGTTTTATAGACAGATGATTGACAGGTAGGTAGGTAGGTAGGTAGATAGTGTTCTGAAAGATGGAGAAGGTAGTTTTCCCTGTGTTAAAAAAATGTACTCTTGTATTCTGATTTCTCCCCATAGTGGTTATAAAATAGTAGCTCTGGTCCCTTGTAAGTGTCCTGGTGATTTTCCCTTGGGGAATTTGGCTGTGGAACAAGATTCTGGTTACTTATACTGTCTTCTACTCTGACCACATGTGACTGGGTCCCAGGTCGGTCTGAGCAGGGGTTTCAGCTTCTGGCTCTGTAGTCTTGACCTGAGTCCTTCTCTAAATCCCAAACTCAATTCCTTCTTTTTCCTCACCCCACCTAGGGACACTGGTAGGGACATATCACAGGACCCTCAAGTCTCCAGGTAGACTGAGCATCACAGTAGCATTTCACTGAAAACCACTTTTTCTCATTACATGAAAATGTGCTATGAATCATTGTGTAGTTGCACCTTTTTGCTGAATGGTCTGCAACATCTTAACTAAATTGGACATATATGCGGGGGGACTTTTTTCCTCTTCTTTGATCTTCTGTGAAAAAAATCTAACAAATTATTATTGTCCATTTAAAGCAATAGTGATTCCAATATGCAGTCACCTTTAGATATCCTCGGGCAGAGGTTTGCTGGATCTGGGTCAGCCTGACTTGCTGGGTAGTCAATGATTTTGTGAGCAGATCAATGTCCTTCCTCTTGGTAGTTTGAAATCAGCCAAAGTGGGAGTATATTCACCATGATCAGCAAATGCTGGAAGTTAGGTCTTTCCATCCTCACCCAGAACTGGTTTGACCTCTGGTTTAGGGCCTCTGACACCAGTATTCCCTAAGTTTGGTCCAGGCTATGGTCAATAGTTAATATGCTTCACTCATTTGAATAAAAAAAAAAGGGAAAGAAAAGAAAAGTTAGATAAAAGCCCTAAATTTTCTCACTATTAATTTCACCTTTATTAGCTCCTCCTGCCATCCTCTTGTATATCTCATCATCTTATTTAATAATAGTGGAGTGTGGCATTTGTGATATAGTGGCATAGTTGGCATTTGTGAAATCCAGTACATTTAATTTACTGCAAACCAATCTAGGCCATAATTATTCTAGTTCCCACAGGATGTGAGTCACCAGGGAGCAAGGCATTGGAATATTTAGGTTGATATTGTTAAGTAAAAGTAAACTTCTTGGCAAAGATTTATTTAATTTATACAAAAACCTTTAATTACTGTAACCCCTAAGTTGGCCATACTTTTAATTCTATTTCTTTATTATGTTAGTAAAAATCTCTAACAATACTTCCTTGGTACCATGGCATAGATCTCTGAGATCCAGTTTAATGGATTGATTCTCCCAACAATAGTTGCTCCCTCTTACTGGTGGTATTGAACTCCCCAAATTGTCCATATTGGGGGAGATATTTTAGAACATTTTTCTTTCTTCTTCAATGACTGTTGCTTTCAGCTCTGAAGAATGCCACTGGAAGAGGGCTCTGACAGATGTATTCTTCACATCTTTCAGTCAGGATGAATTGATTTAGAGAACTTAAAGGTAATTATAGTGCATTGTATTTTAAGTCTTACTTTATGGAATTGAAGTTTGCACAAAAATGATTTACGAATAGTGGTCCCTTCTTTTAACTCTAAGACAGCTTGATCCTTATTGAGAAACTATAGTTATCCAAGTGATTCTAAAACTTGGAAATAACCTTTATAGAAGTTTTTTTTTTATTGAAAAATTTACTAGGTTGACATTAGTTAGCAAAAATTACATAAGTTCCAGGTGTACAGTTCTATAGTATACCGTCTTTGTGTTGCATTATGTGTTCACTACTCAGAGTCAGTACTCTTTCCATCACCATATATTTGACTTCCCCTCCCTCATCTCCCCACCCTCTCTCTCCTCTTCCACCCTGCTTCCCCTTGCCCTAATGTAATCACTAAACTATTGACTGTGTCCATAAGTTTTTGTTTCATTGTTGCTTTCAGTTTTGTATTCCACATATGAATAAAGTCAATGTTTCTTGGTTTTTTCTGTCTGGCTTATTTCGCTTAGCAGGATGATCTCCCTTTTGTCACAAAAGGCAATATTTCATCTTTTCTTATAGCTGTGTAGTATTCCATTGTGTATAAGTACCACAGCTTCTTTATCCAGTCATCTGTCACAGGGCTCTTTGGTTGTTTCCATGTTTTGGCCACTGTGAACAGCGCTGCAATGAACATTGGGGTACATAAATCTTTGCGGACAAAGGTTTTCAAGTTTTGGGGGTAGATCCCCAGAAGGGTGCTTGCCGAATTAGAAGTAATTTTGAATAAAGCAAAGAACATAGGATTTTTTTTTCCCTACAACAATTCAGTGCTAACCTAGTTTCTTTCTCTGAGCTACTGGGGGCAATCCGGCTATTAGAAAATATCCTAGTTTTCTGCCTTTCAAACTCACAAAGTACTCATTAGTGTAAATTTTGAAAGCTGTTACCCTAGACTCCTTTAGGTACTTATTCATCACTCTTGTGGAAGAAAAGAGAGGGAGATGTGTCATTATTAGGTACACCTGTAAAGTGTGAGAAGACAGATGTCTTTAGACTCAGTCTGTATTCAAAGCGTAGCTGTGTTTAAGTACTTCTCTTTCTCCTTGTTCAACAAAAGTAGCTGCTTGAATAGAAACTATGACAAGTGTATTCTGAATAGGAGCTGGTATGTGTGTTTAAACTTTAGAAAGTAAATACCTTGGATCACTCTTTATTTTTACTCAGTTTCACTGTATTTTGTCATTCAACTTGATGTTTCCTCATGTTTTCAGATTGGGCATGGGGACCGAAACCCTTTGTTCGTTTCACTCTCTTCATGAGTCTTTTAGAAAGACCTTTTCACTGAGAAGACTAAATGCGTTACTTGCAGAGACAGGATTTTGTCACAAGAACATACTCGTGGGTATCCAGCTAACTGAGGTTTTCAAATCTATTCAGGCAGTTGTTGAGAGTTTAATGATTTGGCATGGAAATTAGGCAAGTGGTTGTAAGAAACTCAATTAACTCCTTCCTGGAAAAAAAATTGAGGGGCAAATTAGGGAAATTGATACTTGAGTGAAGAGTTTAATATGATTTTGACAAAAATTCCTGAATATTCATTTTATACATGGTATTATTAAAGCCCTGCCTGAGAACAATTAAATTGCAAATGATCTTGAAATGACAATAATTAAGCATTTGTATAATCCAAATGCAGGAAAATGTTTCAAGAACAACTAACCTAATGATTCTAAAAAGAGACAAGTATCAAAGAGATTAAAGGCTCAAAATAAATGAACTGTGTTGCTAATGGCAGGCTCCATCTAATTTATTGAAGTATGTATCTAGTTTTTTGTCAATAAAGTTTCTGATGGTCAGAAACTTTTTAAAGTCTCTGCAGTAGTGCCTACTCCCTTGTCCACAGTTTTGTTTTCTATGGTTTCAGTTACTTGTGGTTAACTGTGGTCTGAAAATATTAAATGGAAAATTCCAGAAGTAAACAACTTATAAGATTTAAATTCCGTGCTGTTCTGAATATCGTGATGAAATCTCAGCTTGTCTTGCTGCGTCCCACTCAGGCTGTGAATCACCCTTCCTCTTGGTTACTAGAGGTATTGCAGCCTCAGGGTCGCAGTGCTTGTGTTCAAGTAAGACACATTTTACTCAATAATGAACTGAAGTGCAGGAGCAGTGATGCTAGCATTTCAGATTGCCAAAAAGAAGCCATAAGTGCTTTCTTTAAGTAAGAAGTTGTGTATCCACAGGAAAAAAACAGTATTTATAGATTTGGTACTACCCATGGTTTCAGGCATCTACTGGTGGTCTTGGAATGTATCTCCTGTGGGTGAAGGGGGGACTACTGTATTTCCCATAGAGCTTGGTATATACATTTACATCAGTTTTTTGCCATTGGTTTTGAATGCTGTATGAGTTATTTTAGGCCTTGGTGAAATTAGTAGGTAGGAAAAGAGAAATAATAAAATGGTGCCCTCGATGGAAAGATATATCTCTAAGGGAGAAGGGAAAAAATATTTAAGATTAATAAATTACTAAAAGAGAAAGAAGATTAAGAGTGTAGGTGATCAGAATAACTCATATATTCTGGAAGATAATAATTTTGAGAATCCACAGTTAGATAGTTAGTCTGTGAATATATTGGACATAGGGGGATTTTTGAAGTATGATTTGAGTCTTGGGAAGTAAGAAGAGAACACAAATTTAGCCAGGTAATTTTTTTCAAAACACTGTGCTTCCTAAATTCTTCTCGTTGTTTCCAATTTATTTCCAGTGATTGTCAAAGAAGTGTTATAATCGCTAGGCTGGAGAAAATTGGTTAAAGGGCTGGAATTGTTATTAGTAGCTCCATTAAAATTTTTTCTATAGGTCAGCTTATATTCTTATATTAAAAAAAACACAACAATCTGTAATTAAAAGTGCCCTTATTTCCCATTTGTGAAATAAGATTTCGGGCTATGTGAGGAAACAAAACAAACTCAGCCTTTGACCTTGTGGAACAATCCTAGGAAAGACAGATATTAAATAAGCGTGAAAAATGCCGTATCAGAGGACTTAGAGTGGGTCTGAGAGCATTATAAAGGATAGCTAACATGGTCAGCAAACACCTCCCCAAGGAAGCAACACTTAAACAGGTCTATAAATGCAGTTGAGTACCTGCCATAAATCTTTTTGCAACCACTTCAGTACAGTAGATGTTAATTCAGAGGTAATTAGGGACCTGAATCATGTATGTGATTCTGAAAAGATTTAGAGCCCTTTAGAACATAACCTTTCCAATTCTGAATCAGAGAGTCCTCATCTAGATAGGTGCAGCTAATGAAAATGGGGATGGGGGATATTTCAGATAAAATATTCTCTGTGCTTTATTATTTTTAATGACATAAGAAGCAGCATGTCTTTTTAGCTGCTCCCCTTTGAGAATTTGCACAATAATACAATTATATTTTTGTGAAAGAGAATACTCTGCCCTGCTGCAGAGATATAGCAGCTTTTGTCCTGAAAGGCCATTATAGATTATATATTGTTCTCCCAGTGTTGGGATACATCACAATTACATATGTGATTTAAGTATAAATTAACTTTGGAAGAACAGAAAATAATTTTCCATTTTTAAAGTTGAAAATCTCGAAGTGGGCGTGTTCTTTTCTCTCCCTTATTCTTTCTATCCCTCATTGTTCATAGAAACCCTATGTCTATACATGTACATAAACACAGGTAGTAACTGTACGCTTACAAATTAATTGTGCATTCATTTACATTTTTACTTTTTGTCTTTGCCACTTATTATTCGTGTTAATATATTGAGTAGACTCATATTAATAATAAAAAGTAATTAATGACAAACACTCTTCTCTTATTTCTTATTTTAACGGACAAGATTCTAGTCTTTTACTCTTTCTTAGTAAATAGTGTAAGTTTGAGATATTCTTATTTTTGTTTACCTGAGATTACTATGAGATTTATATCATGAATAGTTGCTGAATGTTACCAAATATTGTGACTTTTTTCCTTTGATGTCTAATAGGATACATTAATATTATTAAGTAACTTAATATTAAATCCATATTAATTTTCTAGAATTAAACTTTATTTAATTGTGGTACATTCTTTTTTATATATTGCTGAAAAAATTTTCATCTATATTCTCAAATGAGATTGGGTTTTATTATCCTTTTTTAATGCTATCTTAGTCCACTTTTATGTATCAGAGTTCAAGACATTAGGCTTTAGTGATAATTTTTTTATTAGAATTGAAACAAAATAATCCATATACCTCCTACCTGACAGAGGACAAAGAAAATATGAAATCACAAGAAAAGACTCCCTTGAAGGAGAAATTAACTATTTATTATAGCAAAGTGAGGTAAATCTCTTGTTTCGTGCAGTCTCTTCTCCTATATGTTTTTCTGAAATGAGCATTAACTATTATACAATTGTTAAAAAGGTGAATTATGTCAGTATAATATAAAATCATATTGCCATATTTATGATTTTTTTCGAACATATTACTGTTTTTGCACCACACCCATTGTATGCACAGGATCCTAACACAGCTGAGTGTATCATGGTGAAGGAACACAAAGCTGAAACAGCACCCACAATCCTCACATGCTTCCTCACGGGGTCTGTCCTGGCAGTATTGATTGCATGGGTGTTCCAAATTTTGTGCACTTTTCCCTTGTCTCCATTCCTTTTTTTAAGATTTAATTAATTAATTAAAAATTTTAAGTTAAATTTATTGGGGTGACATTGGCACATAAAATTATATAGATTTCAAGTGTACAATTCTGTAATACGTCGTCTGTTATATAATTCAAGCCTGTCCAATCCGCGGCCTGTGCACTGCACGTGACCCACGACAGCTTTGAACGTGGCCCAATACAAATTCATAAAACTTTCTTAACGCGTTATTAGATATTTTGCGATTTTCTTTTTAGCTCATCAGCTATTCTTAGTGTTAGTGTATTTTATGAGTGGCCCAAGACAATTCTTTTTCTTCCAGTGTGGCCCAGGGAAGCCAAAAGATTAGACACCCCTGATCTATATGTTACATTGTGTGCTCACCATTCAGAGTCAGTTCTCCTTCCATAAAATATACGCATATTTGACCTCCTTCCTGTCTTCCACAACCCCCTCCCACCTTACCTTCTGGTAACCACTGAACTGTTGTGTGTCTGTCAGTTTTTGTTGGTTTGTTTGTCTTATTAGGTAATTATGGTAAGTTATAAAACATGGCTAGCATGGAAGAAAGTGAGAATCCCATGTTTTTACTCTTTACTTAAGATGAACTTGCTGGATATTTGTTTCCACACATTATCATATCCTCAGTATAATTCCTGGTATCTCAAATTTCAGACTGGTGTATTGCCTATTCTTTATAGTGTTTAAAAGAAACTTTCTGGTGAAATTTAAATAGGCTGGTATAATAGGTATAATAGATTTAAATATTCTTTGAACAGTTCCAACATTTACTTATACATTATTGGTTAATCAGTTCTTCTAGGAATTCCATATTTTGTTAATGTTGGTAATTTTTTATTTTTAATATTCTAAATTTGAAGTTTTTATTTCCTCTAGGACTCAAATTTTTTTTTTTCACTTTCCAATTACTTTGATTTTCTTGAAGATATTATAGTTATTTTCTAGTTACATTGTATCATTGTCAGAAATTGTGAACTATGCCTTTTGTTTTGTGATGTGTGTGTGTGTGTATTTGTGTGTTTGTGTGTGTGTGTGTTGATGTTTGTGGTCTAATTTATGATCTAAATTTATAAATGTTTCATGGACATTTATGTGTTTTAAGGTATAAATCTACACAAAGCCAATTAACAGCTCAATAAATAGTTATTTTAAAATGTTATTCAGATTTCTTTGTATGTACTTAATATTTTTTGTCTTACTTCAACTATTGTATCCAGACAGTTAAGTCTTACTTTCTTTCCTTGTGTTTTGGCATTTTTGCTTCATATACTTGGATGTTATTTTTTTTCAGCACCGCATTGGGTATCTTTACTGCAAATTAAATTACACCAAAACTTAGCAGCAAAAATAAAAAAACTAATATTCTCACCTTGTTTCTGACAGACATGTAGGAGAGTGGCTTCTCTGGGTGCTTCTGGTTCGGGGTATGTTATGAGATTATAGTCATTTCCTGGGGCTTGAAAGTCGGCTTCCATGAAGGCTTACTCAGAGTTTGTTGGAGGCTTCAGTTTCTGGCTGTCTCAACAGTTAGTCAATAGCGGTGGCCTCAGTTCTTCTTCATGTGGGCCTCAGAGGAGAGCTATTTACAACATGGTGGCTAACTTCCCCCAGAGTAAGCAAGGAGGAAATATTAGTGCTGTTCAGGACCTAGTCTCCAAAATCACACACCATCACTTCTGCTTTACTCTGTTTATTCCAAGTGGGTCCCAAGGTCCAGCCCACTTTCAAAAGAGGAGAATTAAGCTCCACCTTTAGAAAGGAATATTTAAAAATTTGTGGACCTTTTCGAAAACTGCCACAGCACTTGCATATTCATGTCTGTAAGTCTCTTTACTATAGATTTAACTTTTATCACTCTGAAATTTATGATTGCAAAATGAACCTCTAGACAGTAATTCAGTGCTTTTGGAGTTGCACTATAGACTGGTCATTTTTTGTTTCATTTGATTCACACATATTCGCACACTTTTAATTTTGTTTAAAGACAGCATTAGAATCAATTTCAATTTGTGGATATATATCTAAATTTGGTTGGGGGAATTTAATTTATTTATGTTATTTTTATAAATGCATATTTATATAAACGTCTTTTCTTTATCAGTATTTTTAAATGTCGCATTGTCTTTCCTATCTGCTTTCTTAGCTTTCTGAATATAGAATATCATTTTGAAAGTTTTTTTCTTGGTTTTTTTTGAAAATATATGACTGTTCTTTTTATCAGTAATAATTCTAAGTTGAAAACATTTTTAAAATCAACATTTTAATCAATTCTGTGGATACCTGAATGCATATAATTGATTTTTAGCACTTTTTAAATTTCTTACTGTAAAATAATATGAATCATATTCTTAGCTATGTTCATCCTATGTGTTTAATTACTAATATTTTGATGCTATTCTGTGTTATTAATCCCCATAGTCCTTTTATTTAGCATTCTTTGATATTAGTTTGATTTCTAGTATTTTGATAATGTTACTTCACATTATTATCCCCTGAAACTCTTTGATTTGGCCCAAATATGTATGTAATCTAAAAGGATGTATTAAAATGGCCATTGAAATGAAAAACCGAATTCATTTTTTGATGAATAATGCAAATATTTTTGTTGAAGGTCATTTAGGATAGTGTCATGATCTCAGTAAAATGAAAATTAATATATCTATTATATCTTTCTAGTTACAAATCTATAATAAAAAAAAGTAGCTGTTGTGTGTTTACTTTTGAAAACACTATGCAAATACATGGCACAATATAAAAAATATATAAAGAAATATAGAAACTGAAATTTTGATGCCTTCCAATGGCTCTAAGTCAAGCTTATGTCTAATTCAGTGTCAGAAACCAATATACTTGTGTATTATTGAGTAAACAGAAAACTAGGTTGAATTTAGCATTAGGTATGAATGATGCAAAAATAAACTATAGCAGATAATAAGACGGTCCTAAACTCAATTTTTAAGAAATGTAATAATTTTACAATCAGCAATTTTGATGAGTTAAAAATTCCAAAAATATATGCTGCCTTTAGTCATTTGATTTTTTTAAACTGTTTTTTGTTGTTGTTAAGGTTTTCTTTTTAATGAAAGACTATTTTTTGCAAATAGATCAAAGACATTTAAAGATGTTGTTCTTTGCTATGTAAGCTAAGATGTTTGTGTTTTAGAAATAGTTTTGTTTCCAGTATCTGCCTGCCTTTTACTTGTCTAATTTAAAAATAAAAACAAAACTATTTCTAAAACACAAACATGGTGGCATATATAGCAAAACAGTCAAGTTCAAAAAATTAAAAATAGAACTACTATGTGATCCAGCAATTCCACTTCTGGGTATTTATCGAAAAAAAATGAAAACACTGATTAGAAAATATATATGCATTTTGATGTTCATACAGCATCATTTCCAGTAGCCAAGCTATGGAAACAACCTACGTGTCTATAGATGGTGAATGGATAAAGAAGATGTGGTATATATAATATATGTGATATATAATATATGTGTGGTTTTTAAGTTACAAACAGACACACACTCACACACAAATACAAATACTATTCAGCCATTGAAAAGAATGAAACCTTGCCATTGTGACAATATGGATGGACTCTGAGAGAATTATAGTAAGTAAAATATGTCAGACAAAGAAGACAGATGCCGTATGACTTCATTTATATATTGAATTTTAAAAATAAAACAAATGAACAACTAAAACAAATTTCATAGCTTCAGAGAACAGAATAGTAGCTGCCAGAGGGGAGGAGGTTTGTTGGGTGGCGAAAGGGTGAAGGGGTCAAGAGGTACAAACTTCAATATCAAATATTAAGTCATAGGGATGTGAAGTATGGTGGTGTGACTATAGTCAATAATATTGTACTGCATAATTGAACTTGCCAAGAGAGTGAATCTTAAAATTTCTCACCAAAAATTTTTTGTAACTTTTTATGGTGGCAAATTTAATTAGATTTACTATTCTGTTTATTTTGCAGTGTATATACAAATATTGAATCATTATGTTGTACACCTGAAACTATTAATAATATAATGTCATATATCAATTATTCCTCAATAAAAAAGTGAAACTGATCAAAGTGGACAAGTGCCAGATCAAGAAGGAACTTGTAAACTATATTAAGATTTTAGATTTTGACATAAAGGTGGTCGAAGGCCATTGAAAGATTTTAGTTAAGTGATTCTCTTTGCATTTAAAAAGATCATCCTGCTTAGAATTAAGAAAGAATTGGAGTGGATAGAGTAGAGCCATGTAAACCAAATTTGCAGGCTATTTTTAGCAGTCATGGCTTGGACTAGAATGAGGACAGTAAGCATGAGAATGAGATGAAAATCCCAGTGATATTAAGGAGGTAGAGGGATACATTTTGGATGTGTGGGATAAGAGAAAAGGAAGTGAAAGAATGATTACCAGGTTTCCACCTTGAGCAACTGGGTGAAATTTTTAGGAGAGCAAACACTGAATGGGTAGTAAATTTAGGAGAGGAGTAGAGGTGGTGTGTTCAGTATTGGAAAATGTTAGATGAATCCAGTTAGAGATGTTTAGGAGACATTCACGTTGGTCAGAAATTCAGGATAATATCCTGAAATGGAGGTAGATAATAGAGTGTATACATAAAATTTGAATCTGAAACCATTAGAATCCATGATGTTATCTAGGCGATAGTATAGGTAGGTAAGTCAAGGGACAGGGATAGAACCCTCATTGCAATCCCACATATGAATGTCATTTCATACACTGCCTGATATTAACAGCATTTCCTCTTTACAAAGTAGGAAGTTGGACATCAAAAATGTATAGAAGCAATATACAACTATAGTACATCTCAAAAGACTTTCCTTTAATCAATTAATTAATTAATTAATTTGTCATTTTAGCTTCCTAATTGGTATGTGCAGTTAGGAATAATACTTGCTGGGCCAATATGTCAGTACATTATTGAATTTAATAATATACTTATTAAATTCAGTAATTTAATAATAAGTTTATTAAGCTATTATTAAATAAATTTATTAAAGTCAGAGTTTAATAAAGTCAAAGTTAGAGAGATCTTTCCAGACATTATTAGATAGTCTGGAAAATAGGCAACCTGATTAGATAAATGGAATTAAAGAACTCAAAGATGTCTTACTGATATAGAATTTAGTCTAGAATTTTCAAGGAGAATGTGTTTTTACAGTTGATGGTAGATAGTTATAAGATTATTTTATAGTAAAGCAAAGAAAGTAATGCTATTGTTACTTTAATTCAGAAGAAACTGAAAAGGAATAAAAGGAAAGAAAGGAAGAAACAACAATAAAAATATTGGTATAAGAGCTTAGGATACATTTAAGTATTCATTGTTGATGTTCTTATGACAGGAAGTACAGTGAAAGTATGCACACTCTGGTGTGAATAGGCACATCAGAATCATTAGTTGTAGTTCTGCCATTAGGGCGTGGAGTAGCCTGGACCAATTTCATCACTCCTCTGAGATACAGTTTTCTCATCTGTGAAATGAAGCTAATAATTGTATCCTGGGTCATTGTGAGAACTGAGTGAAGGATCTGAAGCCTAGCATTTTATACAGTGCTTATACATGGTAAGTCATCAGGAAACAATATTTCTTGATAGGTGAAAATCATCTAAAATTAGTGGGTTGATACTTAAGTGCTTTTGGGCTCTAAAGTTCTGTGGTTCAGTGAATAGAGAGTAAAATCCTTAGTCCAGGAAATCAGAGTAAAATGGAAACTCGTTCAGAATTGAAAAATTATTATTGTCATTATATTTATAGCCTAATCACCCATTGTACTGCTATAGGAATTATAAAAAGAACAAGGGTGACACTTTGCCAATCTTTGTTTAATATCTTACAGAGTAAGGCAGATAAGACAAAGCAAAGTTTCACAGAGCATCCATAAAATAGAATGACAAGAGTTTAATAGCTTGTCATCAAACATATGAAAACACTTGGAATAGTTTAATCCCATAATATGTTAGGAATTGGTGTGATAATTAAATCAGTTATGCTAATTTTGGAAAGGAGATTAAAGAAAAATATAGTATACTAAAATGAGAATAGCAAAGAGTAACCCCAAGAATTCTAGATTTATATGTGGTGGAATGAGAGCTAACTTCATGTATTTTCTGTTCATTGTACAAGGACATGAAAAAGTAAAACTTTGAATTTGAATTGAATGATTTGATGAAAATATATTTGGTTCTTTTTAAATGGTATAATGAGAAACATCATTCATGAAAAAATATGGTCAAGGTTTGGTATTTCTTTTAGGTGATATATATATTTTGGTAGGAAAGTTGTTTGCATTGAGACATGATGTTTAACAAAACAGTTTAAATTTGGACACTCATTAATAAAGATTAAGTATCTGTTTACATGCTGATGTATGTTTTAGGCTAAAAAGGAAATCCTAAAAGATCAAGACAAATATTAAAAGAAAGTAATCCTAGGAAGTGAAGGGAATTTAAGAATCTAATTGTATTTTAGTACAAAAAATTACTAGATTATTATTGCTCTATCACAATCATTATGAATGTGACATTATATATACAAGGGCTGTCTAGGAAAAAATCTAGCCATAAATGCCTCTATTTTTCATATTACATGGCTGGATACTTTCCGAAGGCCTCGTATTCTCTTGCTGTTACTTTTAATGATCAATATACTCATCATAGAGATGAGAAGAGTCTGGGGGAAGGTTGTTGATTGCTCCAGTGTATAAGTGAGGTTTTGCTCCATGTCCTCTGTTTCATGTTTTTCCTGAATTGAATAGTATTTGAAAAGCTTAGTTTATGGCACAATTATGTGGGTGATGAACACAGCTCTGTGGGTAAGTAGCTTGTTACAGTTCTCCCTAACATGTAAGAAATATTGTATTTCATCAGTTCTAATATACACATTTTCTTTAAAATACTTGACCATCTTTGAAATTAGAATACATCTTAAAATTGATGTATTAGACTAGATTAGATGGTACATCATGGTTTACTTGGCAGAATTTTCCCTTTTTAAATGGAATACAAAGTAATGATGAATACTACTGTCTTAGATTTGATGAAATATGGTATCCTATGTATGTTTTGAAAAGTACATATAATTTATTTGGATGATAAATATGAGGGGATGTAGTAATCTGGTCAGTCCGGGGAAATGACTTTGAAGTAGATAACATTTTGTCTTTATATCTTTCCTTTTACTCTTACCACGTTATGATGCAAATTAAAGGTTTAGTGCAATTCAGCCATCATTGTCTATCTGTCTCATTTCTATAAATAGTATAAAACAGGTGTGTGGCCTGCTTTTCTTGGAAGGCAGAAATAGCCTAGTATTTAGGTAATTTTACCAAAGTCTAACAAATATGCAAACACATCGGAGGCAATAGCAGTGTATAACATTTATGTGCTCCCCCAAGCCTTGTAAATATAGTGCTTAGTAAATGCTTATAGAATGGAACCCAATGCAGCATGCACTTAGTAATAAAAATGAGTCTTTTGCTACCTAGTACAATCTGTATAGGAGGTAAATTGCTGTAAAAAAACTACAGGAGACTTTCTGACATGGTATTAGTTTGTTTATCAACTTGACTGGTGAATTTTTGCATTCTTAAAATTTGTATGGCATTATGTTATAAGACATTATTTTAGAAGATTCAAAGTGAAATAAATATTTTGACATTTGCTTTTATTATGTAAAATTATGTATTTTTAATGATATAGATTAGCAATAATTATGTGTTCTCATTAAAAAACAACTCTTATGGAAACTGCAAAAGGAATAAAAAGTTCTCTTAATTAGTGCAGCTGGGAGAAGTTTGATACTTAAGAAGAGTAAAATTAAAGGGTGTTTATTTAATATAGCCAAAGAAATTAGAAATTAATGAAATAAGAAAGTATAGTGATGTTATCATTTACTCTAATAGAGATTTTATTGTTCTGAAACTTCAGATTTAAACAGGGTTCAGACCTTGGGATTTCTTAAATAGTCATTAAATTATCCTCTGAATTTTTTTTATAAATACAATGCATGTCTTATTGTTTTGATTATCAGTCCCCTCAACCAGTCCTTTTTGTATAATAGATAAATATTTAGCCAAGATAAAACTGGGCCTTCTTGCTTGTGTCTTAAAGCTTGGCAAAGGATAAAAAAGGACAAGAGCTTTTTTATTTTTTTAAGCTGAGTTTATTTACCTGCCAGGCCAGAAAGCATAGGCATGAACATGCACTCACACGCGCGCACACACACACACACACACACACACACACATCAGTGAAGAAATTCACGAAATAATTTGCCAATGCAGTAACATTTGTGGATTTTAAGTGGTTTTAAAAAAAGCTCAATTTGGTGTGGATATGCTAATTAAAGATTGAAAGCCTCTTTGCTAGACAGGACAAACGAATTCACTGGTTTGTACATCATTTGTTTAAACCAAATCCTGTTGTTCAAAGCAAATCCTTTTGTTTTCTGATCAGGAAAGAGTCTTTCTGTGAGTCCAGTGAGGGTCTGGTGCATTCAAGTTATTACAAGTTCTGGGTCTTTTTATAGCTTCAACTTGTTGAGCCCTGCTGTGGTGAGGCAGGACATTCAGTGTTTGTATCATCTCTCCATAGCATTGAATTTAAAACAAACCCATGTCCAAATCCAAAGGAGTTGAAAAATAAGTCATTACTAAAATCCCTGAGGGCAGAGAGAAACTTAATTCACGCACAAAAGCCCAAACTATCCTCTTCACTTCTATTTGAACTCTTACAGTCCACCACCCTCTTCTTGTTTCCAAACAAGACACAAAAAAACAACAAAACTTTAGTCCAGGCAGGTTATTTCTTTAAGTGAGAGGGAAAGATGACCAAGGAAGGGGCTCTGTCTTCCTTTCTGCTAGTACTTCCTGGTCTTTTATTATTTTTTTCTAATCAAATGTTTAATTTTTAGATAATTGTAGGTTCACATGCAGTTGTATGAAATAATACAGATCCCAAGAACCCTTTTCTCAGTGTCCCCTGATGGTGACATTTTATAAAACTGTAGTATAATATCACAACCAGGATACTGACCTTGATTAAAGCCAAGACACAGAATGACTTACTACCTCACATTCCCTCGTGTTGCCTTTTAATAGCCATATCCCACCTCTCCATCCTTGACCCCTGGCAACTAATAGTCTGTTTTCCATTTCTGTAATTTTATTATTTCAAGAATGCTATATAAATGCTGGTTTTCACTTAGCATAATTTCCTTGAGATTTCTCCAAGTTATGTGTAATAACAGTTGAATCATTACTATGGCTGGGTACCATTCTGTGGTGTGTATGTACAGAGCCTCTTTAGTGTTTTCAGTCGTTGGAAAACATCTGAGTTGTTTCCTGATTTTACTGTTAGGAATAAAGCTGCTGTGAACATTTGTGCACAGATTTTTGGATGAACAAAATCTTCATTATACTGAGATAGATGCCCAGGAGTGTGATTGCTGGGTCTTATGGTAATTGCATGTTTAGTTGTAAAAAAAAAACAAACTACCAAATTGGTTTCAGAATAGATGTACTATTATTTTACATTCCCACCAGTAATGTATGACTAATTGACTTTCTCCAGGTCATTTCTAACATTTTGTATAATTGCTATTTTTTACTTAGACTGTTCTGGTAGGTGTGTACTGATACCTCATTGTGGCTTTAATTTGCATTTCCCTTATGGCTAATGATGTTGAACATCTTTTTCATATGCTTATTTCTCTGCCGTTTTAATATACATTAATTTACCTTTTCTACTACTATTGCTGTCATCCATTATTCTGATCAGCAAATCTATAATTCAACCCCCATCTATTTCCTGTCTGCCTCTGGGTAATGAGAAGCTGCATAAAAGGACTCACTGTTGCCTCTGGGGATGATGACTTCTCACCTCAAGAGAGCAGATGTCTAGTCTCGGGGCAGTGTCTCATGTAGGTCTCATAGATGTCAGTCACTGAGGCAGAGAGTGCAGAATTTTCCTGACTCCAAATGTCTAATGAATGAATTCCCAAGAGCCTGGGAATAAGTTGTCAGCCTAGGATTAAGTACATTGCAAGAAAAAAGATGTTTCTAGAAAGTAAGTTTAGAATATGCCAAGAGACATTTCTGCCTTCAGCTAAACAGCCTTTTACACTACGCCCAAGGACAAGTCCTGCAGCTCCTCCCAATTGGATTATGGATTCTATCATTGACACTCAACTCCCCAAAGAACACTAGAATAATCTGGGATTGGGGCAAGCTAAGTTAATTAGGCTGACTGCAGTAGGGGAGAAGACAAGAAAATGAGGGGAGCATATTTTTAGTGTTATAGGCCCTAGACTGGTTTTAAGATGGAACTTGCAGATTAGGAAAAGGGCCTGAATTTACAGAGATTTTATTTAAGAGTCATCACTTTGGAATGTAGGTACAGAGAGGTGAGGCTGCTATAACATGGCTTAATGAGCAAACTGTTATTCCTGGTAGTTGGCATGTTTGGCTGCGCACCATCTTCTTGTGCCAGAGCAGGTCATTCCTGGAGCACTAGATTCCTTTTGCTTGGTCAAAGTATTGGTTAACATAGAGATCGGAAACCATACCTGATTCCACTACTGTTATTACAGGGAAAGGGGATTGTACTGTTTTCATTTCTCGCTACTTTAAAATATGCATAATAAGTAAATTCCACCTGGGACAGTTATAAATTTATTGCCTTTTGTTCCAAAGCCGCTCATCATTGCCTAGCTTGTGAGACTGGATCTGGACCATGTGCACACATCTCTTTTGCCTGCTGGCATGATTTCAAGCACTATTACTAGAAGGTGCTTGAAGGACACTGCAGGAAGAAGAAACTTCTATTCCTGGTTCCAGGTTGATTCTCTGTGCTTGCTCCTGTGGTGCTTGGTTAGCATGCAGGACATCCAGTGACATTCATCCCCAGTGACTTTCAGTGGCAACACCTTTGCAAGAAGCTTCCTGGGGAACTTCTCTGGCAACCCTGAAAACAATTTTCCAGGGCACCCCGAGAGTCCTACAGACCTCAGTGAGTTCTGCTGGATCCACAAAGGGTGATTTATTTACTGCTTGCACCTGGTATGAGCACCTACAGGTACTAGCACCTCAGCAGACTTTTCCGTCAGCCAGAAGGCCATAGCTGTTCCCTCTGTAAGGATATCTGATCTCAGTCCTGGGAGAGGTGGTGCTCTTCCAGATTTTTTTCCTTGAATGCTCTGCCTCAGTCCTATATCTGCTATTCCTATATCCTTTCAGTTATCTTTTACCCCTTTATAGTAACTTCTTGTTAATTCTTTATATTGAATTCAAATTGCTATGTGGTTTTTGTCTTCCAACTAGACTGTGACTGATATAGAATTGCTACTGTAATGGTCCTCAGAGATAGACCCACAAAGAATGGAATCTGGGGTTGGTTTGGTCATGTCCTGGGATTTGACTACAATGCTGAGTTCTTTGCCAATGGGAAATGGGATGCCAGTATTTATGGCATGCAGTGGAATCGTAATTGATCAAGTTATCACCTGTGGTTGACCGTGATGCAGAACCACCTGAAGCAAGGGCCTTGGGAGCCCACACACACGGCTGCGACATTTGAACATTATGGCAGTAAAGATGGCTACAAGGAATAGTGTGTGGAATGGATTCTACTGAAAACACTGGAGTGCTTACGGAAAGAAAATGATGAGCTCAGGGGCTTGAACTCTCAGCTGAAGTCATGGTCTGAGAACCAGAGAGCTTCAGGACAGCCCTAAATATTCTCTTATTTCTTGAAGCTACAGAGCTGATATTGCTAAAATTAAATGTAAAGTTGTGTTGTACCAGTTTTAGAATTTGAATTACTTCACAGTCTTCCCATATTTCTCATTTGAAAGTTAGGGTATTAATTGGGAAAGAATAGGGCCCTCAACTTGGAATGAGTACATACGGTTGGACCTACAAAAAACGACTGTCTTGAGCCTCATTCAAGTTACTCTGAGCCTCCCTTACCACTAAAGTAGATTTTCCCTCTGTGTTAGGGGAGATTACCTTTCTTTGCTTGAAAATTTTGATAACTTCACCTGAGGAAAATGCTTTAAAATGGGTTTCACTCTCTTGGAGACTGAGTACAACCAATCCTGGTTATTTCTAGGTTCACTGAAAGGGAAATCTTAAACTGTTCCGAGAAATAGATACACAGTTTACATATAAAACAAAACAAAATGTGTGAGACTTTGCTATGGCATATATTCAGAACTCGGGAGAACATGTGTAAGAGTACATCCAAAGAATGATAGGCCAAAGGGGGCAGAATGTAATAGTAAATAAAACTGAATTTATTGGTACGAGTATACTTACTAGAGGGTTCAGATTTATTGTGTTAGCTTTCGAAACCACCAGTAATATATACAGCTTTAATGTTTAATGCTATCTACTTTGTACCCATTAAGAACCTGCAAAATTGTTTTGCACCTGGTAACTCAATACATATTTACTGAATTGACTTGAAATTTTAGTGCCTGCCTCTAAAATCAAATGTGTTATTAAAAGAAAAAGAATAATAGTAAATAAATAATACAGAATTCACATTGCAAGTAATAAAGGTAAGAGAAATCAAAGCCAACCCCAAATATCTGGTGATTTATATTATCATTAAAATGTGGAAAAGATTAAGTATACCATGAAGAGCCATACAATAATGTGTACATGGTCACTTTTGTTATTTACATGAGGAAAGTCTTCATCAAACATTTAAGAAAAGAAATCATAAGCAAAAATGTATTTCCTAGCCAGCATATATCCTATGATTAAATGTTACTTCTTACATTTCTTACTAGTTCTTAGGTGAATAAGATTATCAGAAAGATAAATAGTCATGTTCCTGCAGATAACCCAGATACTTACAAGATCTCTGCCCCCCTGCCCTCAGCAGGACATTGCCTTCCTTCTGACCAATTCTCTCCGCAGCTTTACTGCTTGCCTCCTCTCAGGGCATCTCACTAGAGCTTCAGCTGGATACTGTCATCAGGACTAAAGCTTGGTGTCTTGGTGACTAGTTAGATATGAGTGCTTGCCTCTGTCCCCCTGCCTCGCAGTGAAGTCTTCTTTAGGGCCTCCACAAAATTGCCTTGTTTTTGGTACCCCATCAAGGAATCTGGAAAAGGTTCCACCCGTCTAGATTTAAAAAGCATTTAAATGACAACACCTAATGTATTATTCAAATTAATTTCTTGCCAACACTAAGATTGTATCCTAAAATAAGACACACTTTTGGTAGTCTTCCTTTCAATGAATTCTTTAAAAAAATTTTTTTATTCAATTTATTGGGGTGACATAGGTTATATAGGTTTCACGTGTATATTTCTATAACACATCATCTATGTGTTACCTTGTGTGTTCATCACCCAGTGTTAGTTCTCCTTCTAAACCAATTTTTAAGTGTTTTAATTGTGAATGGATGTTGTATCTTGTCAAATGCCTTTTCTGTTTCTATTGATATGACCATATGGCTTTTATCCTTTATTTTATGTGGTATATTACTTTTATCAATTCACGTATGTTGAACCATCCTTGTGCCCCTGGAATGAACCCTACTTGATTGTGATGTATAATCTTTTAAATGTATTTTCGTATTCAATTTCCCATTATTTCACTAAGAATTTTTACGTCTGTATTCATCAGAGCTATTGGTCTGTAGTTTTCTTTATTTGTATTATCCTTACCATGTTTTGGTATCAGGGTAATGTTGACCTCATAAAAGGAGTTAAGAAGTATTACCTCTTCTTCAATTTTTTGGAGGGGTTTAAGGAGTTATTAGATCCTCTTTGAATATTTGGTGCAATTCACTAATGAAGCCATCTGGTCCTGAACTTTTGCTATTGAGGAGGTTTTGGATGATTGTTTCAATTTCCTTACTGTCAATTGGTCTATTTAGATTTTCTAGTTCTGTTATTCAGTCTAGGAAGGTTATACATTTCTCTTCCTACCTCTTTTCTTACTTCCTTGCTTTGGTTTACCATCATCAGAGTGGTAACTTCTAGTCTTAGGAGAAGATTCCATTTTTAAGCCACAGTATATTCATTAAATGTCAAATGTGATCTATACCAGAACTCCTTAACTAGTGGATGATGACCCACTGGTATGCCATGAAGAGGTAACATAATAGGTATGCTAACATCAGTCCAAGCCCTTTGGGACATCCTGGCACAGTCTCATTATATCTGGACACAGTCTTGTATCTTTAATTCTGTATAAAAGGTTAATACTATATTTGTTAGGAGGCTTATACCTTCTACTATTTCAAGTAGCATTCCTGGGATATAGACAGATGTGAATAATGTACATAAAGATTTAGCAATCTAAGAAAATAATTGTCAGTATGAATGAATTTTAATGTATTTGCACAGAAATCTCATGAGCTTGTGACTCAGAATAGCATGTGGCAGAATAAATCACCAGCGGACTGTTTTTTAATCATTGTCATCTTAATGGAATAGGATGTTTGCCTCATAGGTATCTTTGAGATTTGGGCATAAATGAAGATTAATGATATATTTGAATTTCTTTCCAGATATCAAATATGGGCTTTTGCAATTTAGAAATTATCAGGCATAATGCGGATTTTTGTCTGGTGTTCTATTTACTAGCCTTCCCCATATGATTCCTTCAAATCATACTATCACACAAGTAAAATTAAAATGTTAAGTATTTTAATTAAATGAAATTATTAAAAGAAGTAAACTAAAGGCAAATTTTTTTCTAGGGCACGGTCAAGTTTTATTTTAAATATTTGTATTTTAATGAAAAATTAGAGTTTATACTGATTAACCAATGTACAGTTGTTACAAAAAGTTTCAAGTTGTTGCTTGTATCATTTAGAATGCTTTGCCATTCAAATGGCAGTAGAGTTATTAATGAACTAACTGTTAGTGGCATAAACAATAGGGGTGCAGTATTTCATTATGGCAAGTGTAGAGTTAAGTGGTGTCAGAATTACCAAAGAACCTATTACTTTCTCCCCTGCGTTCCTGAGCCTGTGGGCTTTCTGCCTCTGGTTGGCTCTCACATGGTCACAGTTTTGCTGCTGCAGCTACTGGCATTTTATTCTCTTACCACCACAACTAGGGCAGGATGTGCAGTTTCTTCTTGAGCATTTCTTTTATCAGGGCGGAAAACCTTTCCAAGAAGTCTCTCCAGCAGGCTTCCCATTATACCACACAATGTCGAGTTTTCTGAAAAACTGATGGCATTTGCCATTTGTGTTTTGAAATCATTAGAGACAATGGTACTAAACTTGCCCTTGGAACTATTGTGTGTGTGTGTGTGTGTGTGTGTATGTGTGTGTGTGTGTGTGTGTGTGTACTGTTGATTTGGTTGATCTGTCAGAGATAGATTTTTATAAATATAAACAATAATTAACCACCTAACTTTAATAACAACAAAGCAAGCATAGGGTAATGGTTAAATAAGCTTTGAATGCAAACCTCCTTGAGTTTCAATTCTCTAATACTACTAACTGGATATGTGTTTCTGGGAAGCTGACATAGCCATAGCCTGATTCTTAATTTTCTGAACTGTTAAAAATGGGAATCATAAAAATCTAACTTTGGGAAGATTGTTTAAATTAATTGGTATAACATTATGTTTAAAACAGTACATGTTCAATGGCAGCTATTCCTATAATTTCACTAATGACTAAGAGAGATTGAAGAAAATTCCAGTGTTTTCATGCCTAGAGGGTGGTAGATTCCATCTCTGGGCATTCTAAAGTAAGAGTCCATGTTCTCTGGACTTTCTCAGAACATTAAGGATAAATGTTATAGTTTCATTAATTGGCTTGTTATTTCATTATAGAGAAATAAAAAAAATCCTAAGTCTAATAAGACTAAGATTCATAGATATTGTGTATATTTTATTCAACCTTTAAAAAAACCATTGTATTAATTGTGCTTTGAGATTGTGCTTTAAAAATTTTATATATATATAAAATAATTTATATATATAAATTGTTTTCTATAATATAACAATTTTTTGAAGGACAATTTTTGAGGTGGTAATAAAAAATGCTTTTCTCAAAATACAAGTAAATGTTCCAGGAATATTTAATTTTAGGGTCAAGTATTTATATATATTTAATATATAATATTTAAAAGATATTATATACAGCAGTGTTTTGTAGTTCTGAGAATAGAATACAACTTTGCAAATGACTTTTTAACTCAACCTATGTGTTTGAATGTTGCCTCGCTTATACTTCAGGTAAATAGGCATGGGCAAATAAAGTTCTTAGTTGGACATCAAAGAACATTTGTTCTATTTACCTGAGAAGAAGGGGCAATAAATGAGTAGGAAAGTGGATTGAGAGCGAGGGGTTATGGACAAGATTCAGGAGAAGTTAAGGAGAAAGATACTGAGTGTTAAGATTAACCGAACATCTACTTACAGTCTTGATTATCCCAGGCATCACACCTGGCACACCAATAAACACATATTACCTCTCACTGCTTTTATTATTAATGGCATGTATCTACATATTTTGTAGGACTCTATTTCCCAGAATTTCTGTAACAAGGTCCACCAACTGGGTGCCTTCAAACAACAGAAATTTATTTTCTCCCAGTTCTAGAAGCCAGTAATTCAAAATCAAAGTGTGAGCTGGATTGGTTCCTTTTGTAGATTCTGAGAGCAAATCTGTTCCATGCCTCTCTTGTAGCTTCTGGTGGCTTTTGTCAGTTTTTGGTATTACTTGGATTATATGAGGGCTGTCCAGAAAAAATCCAGGCATGAATGCCTCTGTATTTTCATATAACTTGGCTGGTATTTTCTGGACAGCCCTTGTAGATCCATCACTCCATTCTCTGCCTCCCTCTCCATATTGTCTTCACTTTTGTGTTTTTCTTCTTATTATGGGGATTATTTATAATGGATTTTTAGAACCCATCTGATAATCCAGGCTGATCTCATCTCAAGAGCTTTATCTTAATTACATTTACAAGTTTTGGGTGGACATATCTTCTAGGGGGTCACCATTCAATTTAATAAAGTAGACTCACAGAAATGTGTGAAGGTCAGCTCTGAAGTCTTAGCAAAATAGATCTACATTTTTTTTTAGCTCCAATTTTTAATTTTTTTTAAATTCATTTTTATTGTTAGACTTAGTGGGGTGACATCTGTTAGCAAGGATTATATAGGTTTCAGGCATACAATTCTACAGTGCATTGTCAACTTGTTGTATAATAAGTTCCCCACCTAATGTGACTTCTCTTTCCATCACCTTATATTAAGCTCCCCCCTCCCCTTTCTCCCCTCCCTGTCCTACTCGTCCCCAAATAAACATTAAACTATTGATTGTGTCCATGGGTTATTTGTTCATTTCTTTTTTCTTTGCTTTCAGTTTTATATTCCGCATATGAGTGAAGTCATACAGTTCTTTGTTTTTTCTGTCTGGCTTATTTCACTAAGCATGATGATCTCCAGGTCCATCCATTTTGTTGCAAATGGCAATATTTCATCTTTTCTTATAGCTGAATAATATTCCATTGATCTACATTTTTAATGTAAATGAAAGTCACTTATTAAAAATCCAAGTTACTGGACCATTTCCCAGAGATCTTACTGAGTAGCTAAAGGGCCAGATATGTGCATGTTTAGAAAGCACATGGAAATTTTGGATGCAAATATGTCTTAGATGCATTTTGAGAAATGAAACATACTACTAGCAGACTAATTTTGGCAGAGGTAAAATACAGTATTTACCTAAAATTTTGCTAGTAAAAAGGAAAGCACATCATACATTCATGTGAAGTTATTATACCAGGGATGCCAA